>CATIWQ010120995.1:0-36164 GCA_949673415.1 Euphorbia schlechtendalii | reverse complement strand
GTAACAATTATTAAAAACAAGTATCACTTCATATGAAATAACAACTAATTAGAACATGCAACAACAAGAATCACACACATTTTCTTGGTGCATGTCAAATTTACCAGAACAGGAGGTATGGACCATTAACTTGTTACAACTTAAATCTTTGGTTTTAATCAAGAAAAATAAACAATACGACGAACAACATAGAGAAATATAACCTTTAAAATTAAGTGAAATCATAATTGACAACTTACAATATACCAGGTGCCTGCATTTGTCCAATCACTGATGGAACCATAGCTTCCAGCAGATTACCTACAACGATCTAGTCAATCAAATGGAGGGTCAGGATAGCCTAGATAAAAAATTCAATATATATTTATGTAAATTTGTGAGTATCACCTTTGCTACTGACTCACCAATTAAGATAAATCATGACTGGATCATATAAAAACCTGGACAGACTTGGATCATCTATTCAACAGAAATTAAATTGGAGAGAGAGAACATTTATGCTCATGTAAAGCTAAAACATCAATAACAAATTACATCATTCTACGCATTATTACAAATCACAGTAATGCTAGCTCATATTAAACAAGATTAAAAAAGTGCACTTCAGGGCTCATACATAAAGAAATGTACAATACATTCAAAGAATCTAGGCTTATACAACTACTTTCCTGATTTTCTTCCTATTCAAAGAGCATGCACTAACCTATATTAGGAAGTAGTATGAAAAATAAATGCTTTTGAGAATTTTAAAAGCTACTCATTAAATCAAAGAAGGGAAATTTCGAGTTAAGTACCTCTTGTAATTTAGATTTAAAGTGCATTATTGAACTTCTAAAAGATATAAAAATCTTATAGGCAAGCAAAAGAGGATAATACAGAGAAGAATTCAATTCTATTTTATCCATATATTGATAATAACAGCAGATTATCATCTCAATCTAATAGGGGAATCAATGTTACTAATCCCCTCACTATTAATAATCCCCTTTAAAGTTAATAATCCCCTTTTTGTTGTACATGTCATGAGTATAGTGAAAGCCTAAATTACTAATCCCCTTCCAAATGCATATTGCAGGCAAACAAAATTCTTAACCTAAATTACTAATCCCCTCTAAATTAACAAATCTTCTAAGATTGACCACATCAAATTGAAAAACCAATCCTCACAAACTCAAGGCAAGGTAAGAAACTTAAGTTCATACATACCTGTGTATAACCAACAGAGAGAGAAATCGATGAAGGTGACATGTGAGCAGTTGCGGCCAAGAAAAAACCCAAATAGAAATAGAAATTACTACTTTCAAAGGTTGAGCGATAGACTGACGGTGGTTGTTGCGGGCTTGAAGCGACTTCGAGGCACCGATGGTAAATGAGAGAAGAAGGCAATAAAAGAAATCAAGTATAGAAGATGGTGGTGAACGGCGGCTGTGACTTTCAGTTGCAGAGGGTGAAAATTTATAGAAAATTTATCGAAAAAAGAGGCGCATAGTGAAAAGAGCTAAAGAACGTGAAAACGAGATGGAGGAGGAGGAGCTAGAGGAAAATTGATCAATTTGAAGAGAGGAAAGTGAGAGGGTTTCTGTGCTAGATGGAAAAGCTGAGAGGGGAACAGAGAGGGTATTTTTTTATGGATAAATTTAATTTGTTTTATTTTATTTCATACGTTTGATGTGCTTTTGGCACTCGGATTCCCGCCCAAATTTTAATACTTTTTACCAACACTTTTATAATTGTAAGAAATGTGTTATTATTTGTAGGTTTTGTCAACATTAACAAATAAGTGTTTGCAAAAGTCAATTTCCTATATTAAAATGGCAACACTTTAATGCTAACACTTGGATTTTTAGTTGGCAAAGCCCATATATGGTGTAGTGGCAGCTGCTAGACTACACGAAAATCAACCTGAAAGCAAAACCTCGAAAGCTCACTTAAACTTAGAGCCTTCTATAATAACTCTACAATTTGTTTAGAGAAACTCATGAAGGATTCACAAAACAAAAGAAGGGGAGAGTAGAAATTAAAGAGAAAATTAGCTTTTTAGCTTTTCTGGTGTATGAATAATGAGAGGCTAGAAGCATATTTATCGGGAAAAATGGGGGAGTGTTAGACTCTCCCTCTAACTCTGAATGGGATAGGATAAATCCTATCCCACGTAGGCGGGTCAGCCGTGAAGGTAGGGCAACCCACGGGCTGACCCACGTGTTACTTGAGCTTCCCTCACAAGCTAGGGGTTTGCGGCTTACCGCATGCTACGAGCTTGCAGCTGCAAGCCTGCACAAGCGCTGCCAAGGGTAGTGCTTGCAGCTAGCGCGCTAGTGGCCCGCGAGCTTTTTAGCTCATGGGTAAGCCACGCGGGTCCCACCTTGAATAACTAATGTTCTTTTAGGGGTCCACTCGCAACAGGATAATTCCCTTGCTTGTTCTGACTATTTTTCCCTATCTTTTCATTATTCCTTTTAATTATTAATTTGGTCCAACAAATTAATGATTCTTCTCATTGATTTCACAACATGTATCTTCAGTACAAACCCAATCCATAGGTTCTTTACATGGTTTGAGAAAGACCCAAAGTGTGTGACCTCATAGGATCCCAAAGTATAGAGCTACTAAAGGTTAACCTTAACTTGGCTTCCCATTCGGGAACCTTTCGGCTTAGTGTTCTAGATAGATATGGAACCTGATAGCTCTGGATGATCTAATGGGCTTTCTAGAAAAGGTGAATGATCCTCCATTACTTGGAACGTCATATGCCTGTGACTTGATCCGGTTCTACAGTAGTAACCAATACAATACACTCCTTCCATCAGTTTAAGTACCATCTAGTTTATTGAGCTTGGATTAAGTGTTAGCTTATGTAATAGCCGTAGCTATCATAGAACTAAACTTGTTCATGAAGAACACCACTTAGTCATTATGTATCTCGATTGATTAGAAACCCGTTCTATCAGTCTTATACTCTAATAAGAGGTTTATGAGTGTGTCACTTCAACAAGGGGCCCTAAGGTACATCTCCTATTATATTGTTATATCAAGAGTGACGGATCGCATCTTGACTACACAGCATACCAACATGTGATCATCGCTATACTTATAATCACCCATGTCATCCTGATCGCCAGGGTACAAATAAGTATCACCCAAAGTATAGCAACTCCTACATAAGGTAGTTGGTATCTCAGGTCTAAGGATATTTGTACTATTACTGTAATAAGACATGACACCAACACATGGATATAGTAATTTTTGAGTGTCTCTCTTATAGCTATCTCTAATGTATTACCTAAATACATTCATGTGTTAACTCAAGGTACCACCTTCAACTCATGAGATTAGCTTCTTAGAACTAATCCAAGGAGTAAGCCTACACATGCTAGTCTATCCATTCCATTGATGTTAGTCTCAATGAAACTATGACTAGGGATATTTAGACTATTCATAGTAACACGTATGTGCAACGCATAGCTCCCACTATGTCCATGTACTTTTACGCTATTAAATAATCATAGACTTTGTCTCATCAATGCGCATTAAATATTAAACATATATAATACCAGAGAGCTACAATAATAAACAGAAAGCATTGATAAGCAACAAAGATGTCTTAATTATTATTATTATTATTAATAATTCAAAACTGTTTGTACATAATAATTAATAAAGATATATCGCTCTAATTGCCTCTAGGGAATACATCATGTCTAACACCAAGCCTCTCCTAGATTAGGTGTGAGCGATGGAGCTACATGCAATATGGCAACAAGTGATCCACAAACTAGGTATCCCCATGAGATCATAAGTGATACTTTCATGGCTTCACAGTGAAAATTTTGGACCCTAACCTTAAGGCTAATCCATCTAATGCATATGCTTTTGATGAAGAATTTTAGAGATAGATAAACTCATTTAACTATATTTCAACATCCATCAAAGTTTTTTAAACATTGAGTATGAAAAAGAAGAACTATCCCTTGCGGAATCACCACTCTGAGCGGATGATATTTCACCCACACGGTCACCGTAAGGCGCCGGCCCCGTGACATGGCCTAAACCTCTTACCTAAGTTACGGAGTCGCCACCCATATCAGCTCTTCTGAGAAATTCGGTGTAGCCTAGATCCATTAAGCCTAAATCACACCATAACAAAGAGATTTGGGTCCGGATGAGTTACCTACTATGAGCATGGGATTTTGTACCAGCTCGCGCGTTAAATGATGTTTGCTTTTCGTGATTTCATCCTTGAATCACACGATTTTCGATTATCCAGAGGTCATCAAATGTGAGTGCTCATTGTCTCTAATTTTATTTTAAGGATATAGAAATATTAGACTTTAGTAAAAATTAAATAATTTTTTTAATTAATTAAAATTAAAATAAAATAAAAAAATTTTAAAAAATATAAAATCGACAAACAAAAAACGACCTTGCCAAAAGTCTGGCAAGGCATCCTCGCTAGATGTTTAGCGAGGCAAAATCGCTAGAAAGTTTGGAGAGTCATGCCAGAACACTAGTGAGGCATGCCTCACCAGAAGTCTTGCGAGGATCATCAGAACTCAGGTGAGCCTCGCTAGAGTTTTGGTGAGGGGCCCCCCTTGCCGAACTTTTTTTAATTTATCCCTATTTTTTCAGGATAAATTCCCCTAAAAATATCATTGATATTTTAGTGTTCAGGGACCGATAATTTTCAGTAGAAAAATACAAAAATACTCTGGCTTTAGCAAACTACATTCTTCTAAAAAATTTCTTTTCAAATGAAAAACATATTGTAATTTTGAATTTCTTTAAATACCAAAAATCTAAAGATGATGGGGAATGCTCCCGAGGAACCAGATGGTTATTCGAAGTGGATTCGCTCCGTAAGGGTAAGCCTCTAAGAACCTAGAGTTGTTTTATGTTGTGCTTTTTTTATGTTTTATTTTATTCTACATGTTGACCAAGAAATAATTCTGCTTTCTTTTATCATGAAAATATTATTGTAATATTTCTATTTCCTCCTTTCTATTGAAGATTCTTGTGAGAATACCCCTACGAAGGTAGTAAAAATTATTCACGGATGACAGTCCTCACTTTTTTGCCATGCGAGCATTTTCACTAATTAAAATGAGCAACCAATGTGTTAATGAAAATGATTAAATAAGAATTTTTAAATTTCAATTTTTCAATTAGGCTACACGGGCCCCATCAAAATCAAATCGAACAAATGTGTGAATGTTGTGTTATACCCTGTGCTAACCTTTATGGATGCAGTTAGATTATGATTAGATGTATATTTAGGACTTATTTTTCCTTCGGGTATCACAATTTTAATTATATTTTTTTGGGAATCTAATTAATAGATTAGGCGACAGTTGCATCCCCCGAGATTATGTAATTTTAGTCTTTACTTTTCCACATTTATTTATCGCTTTATGTATGGATTTATCACTTTCTAAATATGTGTGAATCATACATTACAAACTCGAAAATGACATAAGTACGAATATGCACAATTAAGAAATACGGTTTTCTATAGATTTAATATAATGTGATCCAATAAGAAGTAAGCAACTTTTCCCGAGCCCGAATCTCTGTGTCTTAGTGGACCGTCCCTTGGACGTTAAGCCTCATAGGACTCCAATTCCTAGAAGAGCTAATCCAGGTGGTGAGACTACACTAAGAGACGAAGGATTCAAGTTCGACCAATCTAAAAATGTTTTCGCTTTCTCTTTCAAACCTTTCGGGTCCACGACTCGGTAATCTTATTTTTTTAAAAAAAACACCCCGGTAGACTGCGCCTCTCATTCGTCTGCTCTTGGCCCATCACTTTCCATGTAATCTGCTCATAGTGGTGACTCTACTAGGTACTTTTCTTAAACTTTTTTTCAAAGGTTTTAGATTTTGGATAAGTGCCTAAAATTATCGATCACATCATTCCATATTTTCTTCATTACGACATATTCCTAATAACACATTGCAATAGAGGGGATTAGCCCGTAATTTTAAGGCACCCTATTACTGCAAAGCTTTCTCTTGTACTCATTTACCTCCTTGAGAAAAGATAGTACTTGAGCGAGTGGAGCACTTGTTGCCATATCGCATGTACGTCCCTTGTTAGAACCCATTTAGATAGAGGCTTGGAGTTTATTTTAGTTCAACAAGAACCTTCTACATCAGCAACCCATTTACAAACCTCTTCTAAATAAGTTATGGGAATTTTCCCTAGGGTGTTACCCAACAAACGGTCATGCATTATAATTTAACTCCTTAGTATCTACGTTGTTCTAAGATGAACTAAACATAGGATAGAGATTAGCCAAAAACCCTATGCGCGGGAGTTGTATGATTGGAAGTTGGATATTATGTGTTATGTGTTTACTACTTCTGATTCATCATGCATTGTACAAATGTGCCATGCTAACCATGAATCATAATGTAAACACTTGAATGCACACATTCATGTTATTAAAGCGAATTAAAATGGACATATCATTTTCGCATCATCATGATGCCTTTTAGGTATCACTCATAGGTTTAGTCAACATTTGAGATCGTGTCACCCTAAGACAGCATGAAACCAATTAGAATCATGAAACATCATTTACTGTCTTTCAGCGCCACATCCACATGATGTCCGACTCTTGAGCCATTTAAGACAAACCTGCCCAAGTCTTTGTGCGATGCCTACTTGGTGTCCGATTCACAGCCCTCCCGTGGCGATTATACACATAAAAAGCCTAAATGTGGCAAACACGAACCCAAACTATGTTTCCCCACATCAGGTGATATATAGGTTGATATCCTAACCTAAGCCCACACGGGGCCAAATTTCTTTAAAAAGAACCTACCTTACCCTTATTCGAGGTGTCAACTCACCTGAATTATACGCCCGTGAAGGGTAGTAATTCATGCATCACCGAATACCCTTCTTATAACGATGCTCACATCGATATCTGAGACTCTACCTTAATTGGGAAAAAGACTAAACATCCATTTAATGGCTGCATCTAGTAGTTATTTTCACACATTTTTGTGGAACTTTATATAATTTCCACAGGGTACAACACACCGCGTACCCAAAATTAATTTTTTCACTTCATGACATTTTATCATAGTGCGAGATCTCAAAACTTATTACCACACTGGTAACTCAGTCACCTCATCGCATTTACAATACATCATTCCTATCAAGCTACCCCACGAACAATGTGCAGATCTCAAACCCACACCCAAGGGTTAGGCCTTTACTTTTACATTTTTTTATCACCAACTAATGTTGTTCATTTCAAATGGATTGACAATATACTTTTTATCTCGCATCATGGCATGTTTACCCTTTATGTATGCAGCCATGACATTAACACTTCACGCATTAACCATGCATCATGACCTAATATGCATAACCTAGTGATCTTCCTATGTACCTCAATTAGGAAAAAGCCTACCTACAAAAGGGATTGGAACAGGTCTTCCCACTTACTTCGCATTTCTCCAATCGTGGCCACCTTGGAGGGGGTTCCATATACCGACTCCAGCGAAGACTCGGGTTCGGAATTAGGATAGCACACTCCGTTCGCTTTTGTTAGACTGGTAGTATGGCTAACTTACAAGAAGAAAATGTAGGGGAAGAACAACTTGTTGCGGGAAAGAATCCGTACATAAACCAATCATCGATGAGTGCCGAGAATGCGACCGCTATGAATACCTTTACAAATAGTGACAAATTTGCATCACTCATTAACCGTCACACCGAATCAAGAAGCTTGTAGAGAGGGCCAATGATGTCGGTACCCAATCTAAATGTTGGTGGTACAATCTTAACCAGGGGGTCATCTTCTTCAGTTGTAATGTTCCCAATTCGCAGCACTACCCCTCCCACCTATTACCAGTTTAGGGCAGGGAAAGGCCAGCCACATTTTGGTCCAGCTATATATGATTTTGGAAACATTTCTCAACCATAGGTGGGCGATCAGTTCTTCCCAGGGTAGGTGGGTCAAACATCTTTTGCACCAAGTGTAGTAGGACCAACAGAGATCAGGCCTTCCTCTAGCTACATTTCCTTCATCTAGGGGATGGCTCAACCTTCAATTCCTAGCTAGAGCATGCCCAATCCTATGTATCAGGGTTAGGGGTAGAACAATCAAGGTAGTTAGTATGGTGGTTACTCGGGAACTGGGAATTACATCCTCTAGCAACTGGGGATGGCGGAGCTATGGCCGTAATTTTTAGCTACCCATGGTGGTCACCTTACACAAGGGCAGATGGCATGTTCCCAGCATAGTCAGCAGTTGGAGATGAGGATACATTGCCACCTACATTTGTGATGCCTCAATTCGAAAAGTACACAGGCACCATAGACCCTCGTGCTCACCTTGCACATTACTAGAACATGATGAGGGCCTTGAAGATAAGCGATCGAATGATGGCCAAGTTATTCATCATTACTCTTGGAAGTCCCATTAACGAATGGTACCATCATCTCCCCGTTGACATAGCTTATGATTGGGGACATCTATCTTAGGCCATGGTCGATCGTTAACACCCTTATGGTCACTTCAATGCAAAACTTGGAGGTAGTGATACATAAGCCGGGGGAGAGCTTCAAACCCTACTTGGAATGTTGGATGGCCAAGCATTTCAGGTTATAGGCTCGGTTGAGTTTGTCATAATGATAGTAAAGCTTCTTGGTGGCATACTGCCAGCTTATAGGAAAAGGCTTGGGATAGAGACCTTCCACATCTACCAGGCGGTATTCATTCAGGATGAGAAGATAGAGCGTAACGACGCTATGGATGACCTAGTGGAGTAACCAGCTAGCAAGCACTAGTATAAGAAGAATGAGTCTAACTCTATGCAAGTCAAGTCGAAGTAGCCTGCAGTACAACTTGTAAAAGAAGAAAAAGTAGTTGCTTTTAGACTATCTAAGGAGGAGTACCATTGTATTTCCCCTTACATAGCCAATCTTGGGTTCCTATTCACCAAGTTACTGGAGCTCAAGTAGATGGAAAGCTTGAAAAAGCACGTCCCTCACAAGCCTGAGGACAAAAACAATTTCTGCCATTACCATGTGGCTATGGGGCATAGTAAAAGTAATTGCAAGGAATTGTTGAAGGCTATTCAGAAATTGGTGGATGAAAAAATCATTCACGAACCAGCCCTTAAGCCAAGTACCAAGATAATCCCTTTGACAAATTTTGAAGCGAAAGTGGGAATGATCAACTCCGGGATGGAGGAGTAGAAGGTGCTTAAGAGTATGTTTGAAAGCCTCAGGGAATTTTTGATGATAGTCAGAACAAGATTTGATCCGGAGCATGTCTTGAGGATTTTAGAGGAATAATCAGGTCACCATGGATTTAGAGGCAATATTGAAAGGTCCGAGGTTGACCTCATTGCGATGTCGATTTTTACAGATAAGAAACCTACGTCACTTTACATAGGGAGGGTTTTATCAGGAGAAACACCACCTAATGAGGGTAACTAGTACGTGATGGATATCAGGTAAGGAATAAAACCAGATGATGTCATGGAGATTCTCGAGTCGTAATCAAGCAATAAAGGGGTTACAAGTTGACAGGAGATTTTGGGAACCAGCTTTAATTTTGCTGGCATGTCTGTATTTGATAGGAATGACACGCTGTCTTCCCATCTTTTCAAATTTATCACCTTATGTAGGGTGTAAGGCCTTTCATTGAACATGTTGGCAATGCTCTTTCCCTGTTCGTTAGTGAGAGTGGCAAGGCAGTGGTATGAACTACAGACGGAGCAAGTAAAGAGACATGGAATAATATTGCCATAGAATTCAAGTTAGAATTCTCATTCCTGGAACTTCCCAAACAAGGTATGCTAGATCTACTTGCTTGCAAGCAAAGGGATGATGAATGGTTCATGAGTTATCTAAAGTGGTGGATTTTCATTTATGTGGTGATGCCTACTAGACCGATCGAGCAAGCTGGTGTTCGGTTAATGATTGAAGGGGCACACAACTGGTACCACAACTGCCTATCAAGGCTAGTGATCCCAGGTTTTGATAAGCTATCATATCACGCCCATCACATCGATAAAGAGCGAGTAGTAGTGCTTCCCAATGTTTTTGTGGTAAGGTCGGGGATACCCACCAATTCAGTCTGTGAAATGTTATCATGGTCCAACTCGAGAGTAAATGCTTTGACTGACCAAGGGCAAAGCATGGAGGAGGATCCACTGGTAGAAGTATTCTCAACAAAAGGGGTCGAGTCCTGAGGAAACGTGGGGTAAGTTGATTCTTAAAAAACACCGGTGAAGGCACCAATTAAAATGAAAGCCTATGTACTTAAGTCCAAGAGAAAGAGGAAGACCAATGAGGGAGCCTACTTAAGTCCAAGAGAAAAAGGAAGACCAACGAGGGAGCCTCAATTGAAGGTGCGACTATCGTCTATGAGAAGAAACCCATCAATTTAGACACTTATCAGTTGAAAGGATCTCGGGTCTAATCTAAAAATGGGTATGATCAATACCCATGGGTGACTCCTACTAAAACGAGGGAAATTGAAGAATGGGTATTGAGAGTTACCCTTATTGAAAGGGTCTTCCGGAGAGAAGAGGCTTTACAACTCAATAACTCTAATCTTGAT
The DNA here is from genome assembly GCA_949673415.1 of Euphorbia schlechtendalii. Taxonomy (NCBI): domain Eukaryota; kingdom Viridiplantae; phylum Streptophyta; class Magnoliopsida; order Malpighiales; family Euphorbiaceae; genus Euphorbia; species Euphorbia schlechtendalii. The sequence continues at coordinate 25,581 of CATIWQ010120995.1, read as the reverse complement.
GAAATCTCTAGGGAATAACTTGAGCAACTGCTCCCCCCAAAGGTAGATGAAGATGAATTGGATGTTGATCCCTTGGTAAACCATTTGAAGGGATTCAAGCAAAATTCAGCATTTGTAAGTTGCTTGAAACATCTCATAAGCTCAAGATGGGGCTAGTGAAAAAACTAATGGAGATGACTACGACACCCACAACATTAATACTGGAAATGTGCTCTGCGATCGGAGAGGGGATTACTCCCTGTAAACTACCAGCTATAATTTTGATCAGTTGGAGTTACCATGAGAGCTTGGAATACACAATAGGGCACTTTTTATCAAAATGTGAATCTTTGATCGAGCAAGCCCCTGCATGATGGTGGATAATGGGTCATCCTTGAACCTATGCCCATTTAAAGTTTTTCTCCATTTAGGATTACGAGAAGACATGTTGGCTTAGTCTGACACCTAATTCAGGCTTATGATGATTCCAAGATGGGAGTGGTCGCGATCGTTGAAGCAGAGGTCACTACAGGAGGGGTGACCTCTAAAGTTAAGTTCACTATACTAGATATTCCAGTAACATATTCTCTACTGCTAGGCCGACCCTGGATTCATGCACTAGGGGTAGTCCCATCTACCCTACACCAAAAGATCAAGCTCATCCATAACGGGAAGCTAGTAACTATCGAGGCAGATGAGAAGTCAGTAATGGCGGTCGCTCCGTTTGAAGAAAGAGAGGCACAAGGGCCCTAGGTGGAAGTGACCATCAAAGAAAAGAAGAAGGAGCGTAAAGCTCCAAAGGGGTATCGCTCTTTCCCCGGGAGCTTGAAGGCTCTAATGAAGAATCATGGTTTTATCCCTGGGAAAGCACCATCAAGGAATTATCATAGCCATCAACCTTGTTTTGGTTACACCTGGACTAGGTTTGGGCTTCACCCTAAACCAAAAAATGTATAAGCATAAGAGACCCCTATTATGAAACATGGTGAGCATTTGTGAGGTAAAAGGGAGCAAGGCATACCTAGGGGAGCCTAAGCCTTAGATTCTAAATGGGGAAGAGGTTAGAGGACTAGAGATCTTCGATGATGTGTTCAACTTTGCAGCAGGCAAGTTGATTGAGCATCCTGAAGAGCCCTTGCTACCTAAAGAATAGCCAATTCTTGCCCTGGAGATACCCCAGTAAAGAGTGACCAGCCCGAACCTGAGAAAGAGGAGACACTTGAGGATGCAGTCGCATCATTTACAAAGGCCATCATCAAGTTGATGAAGAAATGCGATACTCGAGATCAAGTTATGTCTGATACAATCAAACTCCTGGCAAGGAAGCTTGGTCAGACAACCTTGGAGAGTAGGAAATCCCCGAAACACCTATCAAGATAACTAAAGACCCTCTACATGTGGAGGAAGAAAAATAGTGATGTAATTTTAACATTTCCGATGTTCTTGACAATTTTTCCTATGAGGCACATGTAATGAAAGATAACGATTTTGCTTACTTATTTGATGTTATGCTAGATGGCACCGTGCATTCATATGACCATATGCATAATGGCTTTAACATACATGATACATCATTAAATGAAGTTAACTTGGGTACTAACGAATCACCAAAAATGGTGATAATTTCTAATGATTTGACTCTTGATGAAAAAGGAGAGATAATAAATGTACTTAGATGTCACATGGTAGCCTTTGCTTGGTCATATGATGAAATTCTTGGGGTGGATAGACAAATCACGAAACATCATATTCCAACGGACCCTTGGATCAAACTAGTCAAGCAGAAGCAGCGCCACTTAAGACCTGAATGGGAAGAGAAGGTTAAGGTAGAATTGGCAAAGTAGATAGAGACCATGTTTTTAGAGGTAGTTGAATACCCGACATGGTTAACCAACATCATCCCAGTGGTAAAGAAGGATGGTAAGGTTAGAGTTTGCGTAGATTTTACGGATCTTAATAAAGCCTCTCCTAAGGATGACTTCCCCCTACCCCACATAGATGTTTTGGTAGATAGCGCAGCTGGGGAAGCTATGTACTCCTTCATGGATGGATTTTTAGGTTACAACCATATCCTAATGGCTATAACAGACAAGGTCAAAATAGCTTTCATCACATAATGGATTGTCTACTATTACAAGGTAATGCCATTTATGTTGAAAAATACCGGAGCAACATACCAGCGAGCCGTGATAACCTTGCTCCATGATATGATTAAGGAGGTTGAAGTCTACATAGGTGATATGCTCGTCAAATCCAAATCCAAGGAAGAGCACCCAGCTATTTTGGACAAGTTTCTTATTAGGATCGAAGAGTATAACCTACTCCTGAACCTAAAGAAGTGTATATTCGTGGTAACTTCTGGGAAACTTCTGGGCCACATAGTCAGTCATAAAGGAATTGAAATGGACCCTAACAAAAGCTGAGCCATCTGGGAAATGCCTACACCAAAAACGGAGATAGAAGTCCATTCATTTCTGGGGTTCATACAGTACGTCAGTAGATTCATCACCACACTCACCATAATCTGTGAACCGATATTTAAGCTAGTAAGAAAGGACCGATCAGTGGTTTGGAATGACCAATGCTAGATTGCTTTTGACAAAATCAAGCAATACTTGATAAACCCACCAGTCCTCTACCCACCAATGCCTGGGAAACCCCTAATCCTATACTTGTCCATAGAGGAGTCATCTATTGGTGGAATGCTTGTATAAGAACACGAAGATAGGTTTGAGCATGCGGTCTACTACCTGAGTAGGAAATTGCTCGAATATGAATAGCTATACACTCTAGTGGAAAAAATTTGTACAGTGATGGTTTGGCTAACAATGAAGCTACGCCACTAGTTCCAATCCTACAGAATCCAAGTAGTCACAAAAATCGACCCGATGAAATACCTATACCAATCGCCAACACTTTCCAAGAAACTCTCACGATGGTTTCCTACTATTATCAGAATTTGATATCAAATACGTAACCAAGAAAGTAATCAAAGGATGAGCAGCTGCAAAATTTTGGCCAATCAACCACTAGAATCCAATTACATCAAGAATCTCAAATTCCCATATGAACAATTAGCACTTATAGAAGAGGCCGAACAAAATGGAAAATGTTCTTGGATGACGTGATGAATAGAAGTGGAGCTGGCCTCGGTGTCGTTCTGATAACCTCGCAAAATGAAGTCATACCACATTTGAAATGCTTGGAGTTCCTAGTAAAAATAATGGTGCAGAATATGAAGCTTGTCTGTTTGAATTGAAAGCAATTAGGAAAGTGCGGGCAAAAGCAGTTTCAGTAGTTTGGGACTCTCCTCTAGTCAATAGACAAGTTATTGGAGATTGGAAAATCATAGAAGAATCGCTTCGTCCTTATTTGGAAGCAGTCTAAAGGCCTCCCAAAAGTTCATAAGATGTGTTTTAAAACACGTACCAAGGGATGAAAACCAAATGTCTAATGCACTCGCTACACTAGCATCAATGTGGGAAGGTCCCCAGGCTCAACCTATAAAGCCAATTATCCTTCAAACAACCAAAGAACCTTTCTATTGTCACCTAGTGGAAATCGAAGACAAACAAGCCACAAGCATATTTTTCTTGGATATAAAAAAATTCTTATGAATCGGAGATTATCTAGAGGGAGCAACGAACTTAGAACGTACTTCTTTGCGATGGTTGGCAGTACAATTTAGATTAGTCGACGGATATTTATTCTAATGCACATCGAAAGGGATATTGCTAAAATGCCTCACTGAAAAGAGGCAATGTTGGTCATCCGGTGGACACATGCAGGAGATTGTGGGCCCCACATGAATAGTTTGGTACTTGCAAAGAAAATTTAGTGCCAAGGCTATTTTTGGATGACAATGGTCGCAGATTGCATGGCTGAAGTAAGAAAATTTCACGAATGCTAGATTTATGGAGACATCAGCCACTTACCCCCATCCGAGCTCCACAACCTATCTACTCCTTTGCCATTCTCAGCATGGGGCATCAACATCATTGGTGAAATTCGACCTAGATCGACTAATGGAAATCGGTTTATCATAGTAACATTAAATAAATTTTCAAAATGGGTAGAGGTCGAGTCTTACACCAATATCACCGCTAAAAAGATGGCCAAGTTCATAAAAATGCATATTTTTGCCCGCTATGGTATCCTACATCACATTCTATTGGATAATGGGGTTTAATTCTGAGGAGCAATAACAAATTTGATAGAGAAATATGCGATCGAGCATCATCGATCATCACGTTATGGACCACAAGCCAATGGGGCAGTAGAAGTAGCCAATAAATTGATGAAGAAAATTTTGAGCAAAATGGTAATCACCTATAGAGATTGGGCTGATAAGCTGCCATTTGCAATATGGGGATATCGAACTAGAGTCAAATCCTGTTCTCATTAGTATACGGGATGGAAGTAATTCGATTAGTTTAAATGAAAGTGAGATCTCTTCGAGTGGCCTTGGAAGCGAGATTAAGGGAATCAGATTAGGCAAGAGCCAGATTCGAGTAGCTAAATATGATAGATGAACAATGTCTAAAAGTATTAGAGCACTTTCATATGTATCAATAACACATGGCTAGGGTATACAATAACCGGGATGAATTTAAAAACCAACCATTGAAGGTGGGAGACCTGGTCTTGAAGCAATACGGGGATACCGAACTAGCATCAAAACTTCTACTGATCAAACCTTATTCTCATTAGTATACGAGATGGAAGTAATCCTGCCAGTTTAAATGAAATGAGATCTTTTCGAGTAGCCCTGGAAGCGAGATTAAAGGAATCAGATTGGGTAAGAGCCAGATTCGAGCAGTTGAATATGATAGATGAACAACGTCTAAAAGCATTAGAGCACTTGCATATGTATCAACAACACATGGCTAGGGCATACAATAACCGGGATGAATTCAGAAACCAACCATTGAAGGCGGGAGACCTGGTCTTGAAGTAAATGAGACCATCGAATGTGGATGTTTGGGGGAAGTTTTGCCCAAACTGGGAAGGTCCTTATGTCATAAAAAAGATCCTAAGAAAAGATCATGGACATGGATGGGAATGAATTTGTCAACCTGATTAACCAAGACATGCTCAAGCGTTACCACATTTAGGGGTAAAAGAAATAAATTGGAAAAAGTAGTACACAAAAAAAGAAAAAAATGCCAAAAGTTAGTCTGTTAGTTGACACTTGGCTAGCTGGGCAATAATTAGGACATTTCTTTGTAAATAAAATAATAATAAAAGTTCGGTGAGTTGAAAACCCGTAAAGGGCGACTCAGGCAAAAGTTAGGGCATTGTGAGGAATAGAAGGACCATAAGTTAGAAAACTTGTTCTAGACTAGATGGTGGTAGGATTTAAATCACTGGAAATTTGTACCCTCTTTAAAATTATTAATGAATTGTTATTATTTTTGAAAGATTTATGTTTATGTTATATAAAAGTGTGCATGTAGAATATCACATGTAAACATAACAAATTCCAATCAAAAAGCCTCAATAAGCTTCATAATGTCAAAAAAACAAATCAAACACATAGTCTAGGAAACGAATGTCAAAAGTCTATGGCAAACATGTATAGATCTATGGGTGCCAATTATTCCAGTGAGCATGCTTCCTTGAAGTATGAGGAAGAGGATCCAAGCCGTCCTAGTCTCGCTCCCACTCGTGTGACACCATGAGATGTTGATCAGCATTAGGAAGACTCCTAATTTCACCCAGCCATCTACGATAAAACTCATCAATATCAGTAATCTCTGGGGTGCTGTATCCAAAGCAACAAAAATAACCTGCACCACCCAAATTCTCAGTATATCATCCGGTGTGTTGGGATCAAAGTCATGGAAACGGGTTGAATAAGAAAGCCTAGAACTCAATGTTGATGCTCGTACTGCCTACATAAGCACGAAGGAGAATAAGAGGTGACACCAAATAAGTCCATCAGCAACATGCCTTAGTCATGCACGTAGGTGGCTATGGAAGTAATTGCCAACCAAGGACTGAGCCAATGAATCTTGAAAGATAGATCAGAATGCAATATCTCGATCCAAGCATCCTCACTCAATGAACGATGGTCCTTCTTGACAAATCCCCTAGGGCCATAATGCAAAGGAAGATATCACACCTTACCCAAGCAAGGATTGACGGTCAAATGAAGCTTCTCCAACAGCCACACCTGTAAGTATTTCATTCAAATAAGAAGAAGGGATTCACAAAGAGAAAGATTGAGAAGATTTACCTTGAGTAAAGCGAAGTGGTCACCCACTAAGTTAGGGTTCATTATAGCAGCGTCCATGTGAACCAAATTCTCTGCTAAAGCTAAAGCCGCAGGAGAAAGACCTGTGGAGAGTGGGTCAATAACAAACAGCAAGTGAAATGGGGTAACTGCTCCAACCCCACAAACAAACTCCTCCAGGAAAAGTAGGGCCAACATGGGGCCCATGCGAGATGAGAACTGAGAGTAGTCTCACACCAACTAAGGACATCATCAACTCGAAAACCTCTGACGTCAGGAGGGAAGATAGGCTGGATTCCAAGTTCCATAGTCCTCGCAACTTATCCTCAACCCCAAATTGAAAGGAAGGAAATGCAAAGGAAAGCCTCACAAGATAGGCTGGAGTTGGTTTCTCTGGAAAAGGAAGCCCTAAGATGGCATGATACTCCTCGACCAAGGGGTAAATCTCAAGGTTAGCAAAGTAGAAGACGTGGGTGATTGGATCCCAGAACTTCTGAGCAACACAGACAAAGGCCATGTTCACATGCCTAGAAGCGAGGTATTGAAGGCCTCGTACCCCAAACCCATTGAGTTTAAGCCAATCAGGCACCCGAGTGGTGTGGAGGAAAGCCCCAAGTCGCTCGTTATGTGACAACATCAGCAAGAAAGAGCTAAAATTCCTCAAAATCGTGTTGCCTGCATGCATTAACAAGAAAAATTAGTATACCACATTCATTCATTCATACATACACATAAACATTCACAAACAAATAAACATATACTTTTATAAAAACAAAAGCGTAATAAGTAAGGACCCGACACGCAATAGCCAAAGCCATGTTCTTTTTCCATAAATCCAAGACTTTGAAGTTCTACAAAGACTATCTAAGAGTTTTGTTTAAAAAGAAAAAACAAGACCAAAAAGAAAAAAGTAGAAGCTCCTAAGCATGCATCACCTATCGGTCATCTCCAGCCATCGGATCTCTGGGTTCCATGGTAGCAATCTCAAAATCCTCAAGGCGTAGACTCCTAGAGGTGCCATCAGTTAGGTAATGTGTTGTAGAAGGTTGAGGGACACATAAATACCTAGGGTCTCAATCAAGAGTGAGTAGTGGCCTAGTACCCAACCCTTCGAGTGAGGTAGAGAAATCAAGCTCGAGAGAATGCGTGAAATCCTTAATAGTAGCTCGGTCCTCCTCCCGAGCTCGGGCAAACTCGGCTATCTATAGTAGTAACTCCTTATTCAGGGCATCCAAACTCCTATATCGGGCATCCAAATCTCGATGAATGGTGTCCAAGCCTTGGTAGCAAGGATCTAGATCCAGATGGTTAATGTCCAATGCCTCGAAACAACCCTTGAGATCCCAGTAGCGCTGCTCGTAGTTGATTCCCCTAGCCGCCAACAACTGCAACCATCATAGAATATGAGAATCACAATCATATACATCAAGCATAATATATTGTAGATACATTACAAATCAAACATAAAGAGGTTAAGAGAGAAAGTGTACCTGCATAACTCCATCATGCGAGATCATCATGTCCCTCAAGGCAAGGGAATGTCGAGCCACTCACTCCATCTCCTCCCGAGCAAACTATAGAATGAACAAAAGAACATAAGACATCCTGAAACCTCTACGCTACATTTGAGAATGAGTCATTTAGTTAAACACGTACATGAGTGGCATAGGAAGGGTCAAAAGACAGTGTGTGGAGGCTCCGAGGAAGAGACGCCTCTCTCGGTCCCCAAGTATCCATCAAATAGAAAGATGTGTCTAATGGGACCATCAATCTCCCCTCAATGAAGCCCGAGGAATCGAAGCTAGGACCTCTAGTGGAGGCATTTAGGTTAGGAACTCAAGCCCTTTTCCCAGTGGCCTCCTACATTAACAAATTACAATCAGAAATAAGATCAATGAAAAAATGGAAACATTCAATAGAGTACAACTCCCATACCTGATAACCTACGCCGCTACCTCTAAAGCTTGCACCAAAACCTCTTACCCCTAACTACCTAGTCGTGCTTGAGACCATTCAACCTCAGCCTGGGTCAGAGGACAGAGCAGGATCAACATATCCTTGTTAAATGCCTCGTAATCACCACGTCGACTGAAGATCCACAAGTTATGGTCCTCGAAGAATAACCATCTCTCCCCCGATTCAGTGATAACCAAATGTGCCTAGAAGAGTCCAGAAGGAGGTGCAAAAGGGATACATCTCTCAGCTAATGGCTTAGTTTGCCAGAACTGAATAAGCTCAACGAGGTACAATTCTCTCATCCTAGGACCTTCCAAGATGAAGCGGTTCCGGTCTACCTCCTTCCGAATCTCTTTAGGGTTGTGATCAACCTGAAAATACAATCTGCTCAAGTTGGGATGAGTTTCAAACAAAAGACAAATGTGATTCTCTTTACTAAAATAAGGAATGTCACCTGATCAAGTGCCAAGCTGTAGAGGTGCTCTTGGTAATCCTCAAGGTCTAATATCTCTCCTTCAAAGGATGAGCAATGCAAGGAGAGTCTTAAGGAGCATGAACAAACTGTAGAGCAGGAAGAAAACCATGAAAGAAAGCCCAAGCATGCACGTAAGGGTGTTCATCGGTTGGTTCAATTGAATAACCGAACTGAACCAAATGAACCAACAATTGAATAGTTAAAAAAATACAAACTGAAACTCAACCGAAGTAAAAAGGCAAACAAACCAAATGTATTAGGTTCAGTTGATCGGTTCGGTTATTTCGATTTTGTTTTGTTTATTTTTCCTATTATTTATCTTTACTAATTCTTACTATAATTTACTCTATTTTTTTAAAAAAATTTATAAATAGAAATAAAAATAAGATTTTTTCAACTTGTTAGTAAGTACTAGACTTGTAAAATTATAATAAAACAAACTAACATCCATTATTAATAAGTAAATTTCAACTAAATCATAAACAAATTTTTGGAATGATCAATATGCTAAATGCCCTTACATAATATTTAGTATTGGTGTTGCAAGTGGCATGGAGATTGAGGCAGCTTCAGTATAGATTTTATTAGTATTATACATTGTTTAATTGTTACGTAAAAAATGTTATTATAATTTATAATAAATTAGTTTTTTATAAATATTTTCATTGATCAGTTAGTTCAGTTATATCGGTTTAATATTAAAAAAACCAAACTAACCAAAATCATTTAAAATCTATGAAATCAATAATCGACACCGAACCATTTAAACCGAATAACCGAACTGAAAAATCAAATTGCATCGGTTCAGTTAGTTATTTCGGTTTGGTTTTTAAACACCCCTACCTGCACGGTCAAGTACAAATATAAAGTCAGATAATGTAAACCTCAAAGAACCAACATATACTAATAATAAATGGACAAACGATACCTATAAAGAACCATGGGGTAACATCGCAGTACCCTCTAGTTGGCTCTCGTAACTAGTTTGAGGGCAAAGTATGTCTAGGCCAATATAGCCCAAGACTAGTTAAGGCCACTGACACCCTCAAGATCAACCAAAGGCTCAATCAACCCATAGTTGATCTCGCTGTTCAAGATTGGGATGAAAGTCATGCTCACCAATGTGATAAGGAAAGATCGAATGTAGACTGGAATCTCCTTAATCGGAATTGGCCATCAATCGGTCTAATACTCAACCAGTGCATTGTAGCGTAGTGCTTTGCCCCTCGGATCAATGCCAAATAAATCCATAATGCATCGGCAAACAGTGTAGGTCTTTAAGAGCCTCTCTATAAAGGCATAAAAGCATATCACTGTCCCGGTCTAGGGCAAGCTGGTAATTGCCACAACATCGGACGGAGTAACGGTGACCTCCCCTATAGCAAAATAGAAACTATGGGAAATGTTATACCATCTTTGTACTAGAGTAATCGACATCATGTAGGGAAGCAACATCGGTTGTAAGAACCGGGCTATGTCGCCAAAGCCTATGGCCGTGATGACCTGGGCAAGCTATGGCTGAGTAGAAGTGTGTCGCCACCATGCCTGGATGGTAGTCTACTTGCCCGTATGTCGAAGGATGGGAGACTGTAAATAAGAGAACAACGAAAAATCGAGGAAAATAAGTTAACAAAACCTTGAATAAAAATTGGACCAAACCAAAATGGACCAATCCGACCGGTTGGTGAGCACCCTAAAGGGGCTGTTCGCCAGCGGAAGACCCCCAGGGGCCTCGCTGGAAACGCTGGCGAGTCCCCTAGGGGGACTTGGCCAGAGGGGCTCATTCGATAGTAGGTGTCCTTGGAATTTTTTCCAACATACTTCTAGATATTATTATGAAAAAAGGAAATTTGAATTATATTTTGTTCTTTTCTAAGCTAATTTCCACGACATGAATTAAGTTTCGATTTAATTCTACTTCCTACAAGAGATAAAAGCTAACAAATTAGCAAGTAAATGATAAAAAAAATGAGTTTTTGTGAAATACATCGACCCGAGAAAGGTGAATATGAGTAGAAAATCGAGATCTAGCACCTTTATGGGGGTGGTGGGGGTGAACCCAAGCATAGAGTCCCTCTCACTCAGACCATAAGCATTGTCAATATCAACAAAGAACACATCAAGATGATTAGTAGGCTAAGGCGTAAGGCTAGACGTGAACCGGAGCTACCTCCCAGCAACCTTCGATAACATTTTTCTAGAGAGAAGGAAGAGAGAAAGTGGCTAGAGAGAAAGTTGCTAGAGAGAAAATTGGAAAGTAAAAGTGAAAAAACGAAAAGGGAAGTTGGATGTATTAATAAGAAAAATGAGCGAACCCCAACCCTCCTTTATTCCCAAATAAAAGTCTCTTGACACGATAGAGCCATGCACGGGGATATCACCGATATTTTTCTAACTTACTAAATTTACAATTTCATCGTGTTTTAATTTTTTATTAAATGAGCAAAAATTTTTACTTTGCATAAGCTCAATCAAACAATTAAAACAAAATACATTTACCTCCTAATTTTTTTCTAATTAGTCACAGGAAGTAAATCAACATTCTACCAAAATTACCACTACTCGCCTTTGAAACGGATTCAGGGACCTCACCCTAACAGTTCCGATGATATGGAAAATCAACCAGAGGTTAACTCACAAGGGGCACATAATGACTGCAATCGAAGGAAGAAATTATTGTTTGTTAAAATCACGCCGACATAAGGAGCGAACAAGTCAGCCACATGAGATACCAATCGAGGATTCAAAGTAGCCACCCACATCGGTCAGGTATTTTCTCGATCCCTTCGCTCATTTCATGTGATCATACTGGCTATTAAAACAGCAATGATCACACAAGGGGCAGCTGTGAGCATGAGATTTTGTACCAGCTCGCACGTTCAATGATGTTAGCTTTTTGGGATTTAATCCTTGAATCACATGATTTTTTATTATCCAGAGATCTTCAAATGGGAGTGCTCCTCATCTCTAATTTTATTTAAGGACTTAAATTATTAAGGACATACAAAAATTAGACTTTAGTAAAAATTAATCAAAATTTTTTTAATTAATTAAAATTAAAATAAAAAATTTAAAAAAATATAAAATCGAGGGCACAATACCGACCTTGCTAGAAGTCTGACGAGGCAACCTCGCTAAAAAGTATGGCGAGGATCGCTAGAACTCTGGTGAGCTTCCTAGAGTTTCAGTGAAAGACCCCCCCTTGTCTATCCAGATTTTTTCGGGATAAATTCCCCTATAAATAACAATGATTTTTCAATGTTTGGCGACCGATAATTTTTAGCAGAAAAATACAAAAATACTTTGGCATTTAGGAAACTCATTCTTCTAAAAAAAAATTTTTCGATTTAAAAACATATTTTAATTCTGAATTTCTTTAAACACCAAAAATTTGAAGACAACGAGGAACACTCCCAAGGATCAAGCGGGTATATGGAATTGGATTCGCTCCATAAAGGTAAGCCTGTGAGTTCTTAGAGTTGCTTTATATTCTACTTTATTTAATTTTTTTATTTTATTCTGCATGTTGACCTACAAATAATTCTACTTGCTTTTATCATATAAATATTAATGTAATATTTCTATTTCCTCTTTTCTATTGAAGATTCCTATTAGAATACCCCCACTAAGAGAATAAAAATTATTCCCAGATAATAGTCCTCACATTTTTACCATGTGAGCATTTTCACTAATGAAAATGAGCAACCAATGTGTTAATAAAAATGATCCCTTTTATTTCTAAATAAGAACTTTTTAATCATTGATTTTTTAATTAGGCCACACCGGCCTCGTCAAAATCAAATCGAACAAATGTGCGAATGTTGTTTTATACCCTGTTCTAACATTTGTGGATGTAGGTAGATTAGGATTAGATGTGTTTAGGACTTTATTTTTCTTTTGGGTTTCGCAATTTCAATTATATTTTTTTTGCGAAATGTAAGTAATTGATTAGGCAGGTGGTTGCATCCCTTGAGATTTTGTAATTTTAATCTTTAATTTTCCAAAAAAAATATAATTGAAATTGCGATACCCAAAGGCAGTTGCATCCCCCGAGGTTTTGTAATTTTAATCTTTAATTTTCTGCATTTATTTATCGCTTTATGGATTAATCGCTTTCCAAATATGTGTGAATCATACATTATAAACTCGAAAATGACATAAGTACGGATATGCATAATTAAGAAAAATAATTTTCTGTAGATGTAATATAATGTGATCCAATAAGAAGTAAGGAACTTATCACGAACCTGAATCTCTATGTCTTAGTGGGACGTCCCCCGAATGTTAAGCCTCAAAAGACTAATTCATGGAAGAGCTAATCTAGGTGGTGACTCTACACTAAGAGATGGCAGATTCGGATTTTGACCAATCGAAAAACATTTTCTCTTTCTCTATCAAAATTTCTGGGTCCACGACTCGGTAATATTATTTTCAATAAAAACACCCTGGTGGACCGCACCTCTCATTCGCGCGCTCTCAGCCCATCGCATTCCGTGTTGTCCGCTCACACCTACTTTGTTGTTATTTGAGTTAATATTATATACATGTCACCACCTTTAATATATTTTAAGTATTTACTAGTCATTTTCTATTAGGTTGGAATTTAACATCACAATCATGCGGAAAGTAGAAAATAAAGCAAAAAATAAAGGAAAGGGATAAATAAAATAAGTGCTAGGCTTCTAACCTAGGGGGGTAGGATAAATAATAATACCAACTATGGGGTAATATAAAAATGGTCTAAAATATAAATGGTCTATGAATACGTTTTACTTACAATTGCGATACTTGAAAGAGAATAAACACCTAACTTACGTCTAACCTAAAACAACCGTCATCCACAAAGGTTAAAACAAGGTATATCACATCATCATGGCATAGTTAATTGACAAAATGTGATGTAATTAGTACATAAGTTAGATTAGGGTATCGCGTGCTTATAAATTTAAAAGTGGAGAATTTGGGTTCCTCATGCACTTTTACGGAATATAATGGATTTTAGACTATTACCAAATTTTTATTATTTTGAATTAATAATGGCATAAATGTGATCGATTATCGAGGAAAAATGAATTTCCCACCGTGTGGGGACCTAAAATGGTAATAAACATGTAGAAAATAAACAAACTAGAGCAAGAAAACCCAAAAGAAAATAAAAAAAAGCACAAAATCACGTAAGAGTCTACAAAAGATCAAAATCTTACCACTCGGATGCGAATCCACTACTTCTAGAGAGAGAAACACCGAAGAAAGTGATCCCGAAGTCTTTTTGCTTTTTTTGTTGGAATTTGATGGAAAGTAGGTTTTTGTGAGGGGAATAAGAAACTCGAGAGTTACAATTTTAGTTTTTAACTCGAAGAACCTGAAAGAAAAAGGGAGTTTTCGAAGAAAAATATAAAAAATGAAAGTAGAGATTTTCCTAACTTTTTCTCAAAAGTCTCTAAAGTTTATCTCTCTAGAATTTTCCAAAGAGGTTAAAGCTTCTAACCCTTAAAAAATCTAACTTTTAGACTTTTATAGTAATTGGTAAAAATGGTAAATAAGTGTAGGTTAAAGGGTATTTTTGAGAAAGGTTAAAAAAGTTAACGGCTAAAGGGTAAAAGAATTTTTAGAGTGGCTGCCAAGACAGTCGGGACCAGCCTTGCAACATAGGCAAGGCCAGGATCGGTTAGACCTAGCAAATATCATGGTTAGAACTGATCCAACTGGTCAGGATTGGCTTGCTGGGGTGAACTGGTATTGGCTCAATTGAGGGTAGTACCGGCCTGTTTAGCAAGCCAATGCTAGACTGTCACAATCCACTTAAGGTAGACCAAGATTGGCCTGATGCCAATATCGGCCCGTTAGGGCGGATCAAAGCCGGTCCGATTACAACCGGTACCAGTCCTCTTAGAGGACCAGTAACTTGCCAATCCGTGACGTCACAAATATCAGATTGGTTCGAACCAATTCTATTGGTCTGAAATAGCTTATAAAATGTAGCAGAGGGGGGATGCTTTACTTGGTTCATTTTAAAGTTTATAAAATTCCTTTCTAAGTTAAGGTTTTAGATGCATGCTGAGTAACTCATGCTTAATGCAGGTCTAAAAAGTAAAAACTACTCAACTTCCATAACTTAGTTTATTTTCAATCGCTATTGAGTACTTTACTCAGATCAAATTTGTTTTCCAAGCTAAACTTATAAAAGATAGAGAATGATGAATGAGAAAGGCACTACAAAGATAAGAAACAAAGGTTAGAAACTTTTACACTTGAGATTTATCCTAGTTTAGCCTTTCTAAGCTTTGATCCACTAGTGTATCTTTCCTTCCTTAGGCGGAGAAGCCTTTAAAATGGGTAGAATCGATTACTTAAAGTATCTTTCTCTCTAACTACCTCTCTATCCATAGTTTAGGTACCCTTCCTAAACTGCCACTCAAATAATTAAATAGAAATACGAACAAAGGATTTCAACTTATAAAATATATTGAATCATTTACAATGTTAAATCGAAAGTTTGATTCTCTCTATTACAAAATGATTTGAAGATTTGCATTTGCATGATTGCTTGATTTGAAATTCTTAAATGCTAGGAATATTTGGAAAGTATTTCAGCTCTTAAAGAAATTCCAAGAGATTCAACAAGTTCTATTGTTTGCTTCAGTCATCTATTTATACTTGAAGTTCTTGAAATTAGCCATTGTAAACTTTTCGTTATAACTTTGTCTTCAACTTCTCTTCTCTTCATATCTTTCAATTTTCCCCTTTGAAACAAATTCCAAGACATTTACAGACAGAGATTTTGAATGTTGAGCCATGAGATTAATCCATTAATCTTGATGCCTTAAAATCTCATTTGTCTTCAAAAAATTCTATTATGATAGAGAAGTGCGCAAGATGCTACGTGAAAGCTTGTGATTTGTTTGATTGCTAATGTTGCAGAGTTACGCGATGACACTAAGAAACAACGCATGTAAGAGGATTCCTTTTAACATAGACTTTAGTGAGGATTCTCTAACATTCCATACTGACACCTTTTTGTTGTGAGGACCACTTGAATATCTTCTTTAATTTCAGTGATTTTTCTCCTAAAATGCATCAAAGGAATATTCTCTCCCTCACAAACAACATTAAAAGCATTTATTTTGTGTCATTTATTTTTCTAAGTGTTAAAGAACTCGGTTTTATAAAATAAAAGCAACTTAGCTAAGCTGAGTCTATATCTTGTAAACTATGTAATACTAGGATGAACTCAACTTTTCTTACTCTTAGCCGTAACTTAATCAAACACTCATTGTTTTCCTTTAAACAAACTCATGTAAACTTATTTAATTAAGAGTCTAGTTACTGCTCAATTAATTTTACTATACTATATAATTTGTTATTTCCAAAATGTTTTAAGTACTATGATGTACTATTAACTTGGGTTCAACAATCTCCCCCATTTTGGAACATATAATAAACTAGGTAGTAGAAGTGATTAATTGAATAAATATTTTAAAGATATAGAAATACTTGATAGATGATGTAAGACTCCCCCATGTTGAGTGAACTCCTTAGTTAGTGTGGACTCCCCACACTAAGTGGATTCTCTTCAGTCAACTTAACTCCCCCATACTTAGAGCAATTTTCTTAAATTTTGGGACTTTTCTTTACTTTAGCTTTTCTTTGAGGTTGGTCTTTTCATCAATTCCTATAATAGTTTATAAGCAGAAATAGCAAGCATAAACATAACACATATAAAGTTAAGTAGCTCTTAACTTGATAGACAAAAAATTATAATTTTTCATTGATATCAAAAGGCTTAGTTAGTATACAAAATGTGTTCTACACTAAGTGAATACAGATTAATTAAGTCCTATTACAAGTTTTTCCTAATCTATAGCTATCTATAAAATTGAGAAGATTATCAGTGGATTTTGGATTAATACTACTTGAGCAGTGCATTTGATGTTGCTATTAATGCGAAGACTGGGACTATTGAGATGAATGTTGAGGTCGGCTTGGAATAGAAAACATAAATTGTTAAGCCATCCTTGCTACATCTTCCACTACTCTCCCCCTTTGTTATCTTCTTAATTTCCTCTAGGGATAGATTAATGGAGTCACTCACTGCTTGGAAGTCCTCTTGCTTCCCTATGATAGTTGGAGTGATTTTTTATTCAAGCTGCTCCTTTCCCTTAAGCATCAAGATGCCCAGATTATTAACTTCTTATAGAAGTAGATGATGACACTAGGTGAAATGAGCGATTTGGTCGTAGCATTGATAGGTAAATTATTGAAAGCACTGCAACAGACCTTTGAAATCTGAGGTAGAGAAATATCTTTAGCTTGGCTTCCATGTAAATTACTCTCAAATAGAAGTTATGAATGGTTCAAGCTGTGAACTCTACGTCCTTCGAATCATACATCTCGATGGTGATCAATACATATATGTTATTATGCATAGCTCCTCTTGCATCGCGATCATCCAATAATCATCTCCTTCTACATCTTCGAACTTTTTGGGTTCAATCAATGAAATGAATGTTGGATGGCTTATCATTTTGCTAAGCTAACCTCACATCATTATAGGATTATAAACATCATCAACAATACTTTCGAGAGGGTAATTGCGATTAGTCCTAATCTCTCTTGGAAGACTTTAACCTACAACTAGAGCCTCTACGCTGGGTTGTTAAGGCTGAGCTTTATCTTCTTCTTCATTAAAGTTGATGGACAGATTTTCATCATCATTAACTTCCATAACTTCTAGTTTTTATGTTGGGTTGGGAAGCATAGATGGTGGCATGTGGAGTTGATTCTCTAGTTTGATAACTTCTTCATCTTCATCAGATAGATGTCTTTCTACATTATTACTGTATTAAAATCTAAATGCATAGACTCCTCTAATAAGCCAGTCCTTTTGACATAAATAGGCTCTTCTGTTTGTTGAGTAACCTAGAAGGATACCTTCATCAACCTTTGTATCAAACTTTCCTAGCTACTTTTGGTGTTTCAAATGAAGCATCTATAACCAAATGATCTGCCAGTCTTAGGCTTGCACCTTGCCAAAGCTCATACGATGTCTTCTCAAGAATTAGGCAACTTAAAACCCAATTCATGATATAACAGGCTGTGTTAACATCTTCTCCCCAAAAGTGCTTTGGTAGATTGTTATCACTTAGCATGGATTGAGCCATTTAAAATGTTGTTCTTTTCTTCCTTTATACAACCCCATTTTGTTGAGGAGTATAAGGAGTAGAAAATTTGTTATTAATACCATGCACTAAATAGAATTCTTTGAAATGAAAGTTTTTGAATTCACATCTATAATCACTTTGGATTCTAATGATTTTATTTCCTAGTTCATTCATTATCCAATTACTGAGTTTAATAAAAGACTCAAAGGTTTCATCTTTGCTAATAAGCAAGAACGCCCATGTGAATATTGTGAAGTCATCCACAACAACCAATGAGAATCTTTTTTCGCACATGCTCATAGGTTAAATAGGACCAAATAGATCTAGGTGGAGGAGCTCCAATGGGTTCTTGGATATTACGTTGTTTACCAATCTAAATGACTTTTTCAAATTTCTTACTAAGCTGGCAAGTTGAGCAAATTCTATCTTTCTCAAAGTTGATATTGGGTATACCCACAACTGGTTTTTTTGAGCTAGTTTGGAAAGAATGTTCATGTTTATATGACCCAACCTTCGGTGCCAAAGCCATGAATTATCCTCCTTAGATACAAAATAAACATTCGTGGAGCCTGAAAATAAATCAATCATATACAAATTATTAATGCTAGGAGCGAAGAGTATAGTTGAGTTCGATTAATAGAAGATAGATTATTGGTTGGAGGAGGAACTTGTTTCTCCTTTAAAGCTTTTATCTCAGCAATTAACTCATCTAATCACTTAGTGAGCTTACTTTCATGACATTCATGATATTTAATTTATTCTTAAAGAAAGCGGATATCAAGAGACAAGGAAGCAATTGTGTCTTCTTGGTCTTCACTACTCCTCACTAGCTCTTTCATCTTTTTAACCAACTTATTAGTTAGCCTCATTAGAACAAAGAGTACCTAGGGGAACTCTTCTTTTGACAAAGGGATTTTAGAATGTATCCCAGCTTGAGAGTTCTTCCGTTGTGGTGCTCAGGTTTAAAGTAACGGATTGGTTGGTCTTAGAAGGAAATGCTGAGTTGTCACCCCTTTCCTTCTCGATCACCATCAAGTAGAGGTTGGTGGAATCTATAACTTCTTCATTTGAGGTTGGAGATTCCTCATAATCTTTAAAGGTGGTAGCAAGTGCCTCATTTTTCTTGGCAAACCACTTCTTATATCTATCCTTCTTTGTCTTTGGACAAGATGTTTCACTATGGCCCTTTTCGCCACAGCCAAAACACTTAATGTCTTTGTTGTGTTCCTTTTTAGGTCCTGCCTTAGCTCCATGCCGATGTTTAGTTGACTTGATTTTATCAGTAAACTTCTTCTTGTTGAACTTCTCATCATTCTTCATGAAGCAATTAAATCACCACATCCGAAGTGCCATTTGCTCATCCGAATCACTATTGGTGGAATTGTTTGATGAGTAAGCTTTCATGTCAATGGCTCTGCCCTCTCTCTCTCCATGCCTTTACTCTTTTTGGAGTCATCGGTGTATTTCCTCAGGGACATGTCCAGAGTCAGCAAGGTGCCTATGAGCTCATTATAGCTATAGGTCTTTAGGTTGTGAGCCTCCTTGACCACGCTCTTCTTGGCATCCCACTCTATAGTGAGAACTCGAAGAGTTTTCTTCACCATCTCTTCCTCGGTGAACTCCTTGCCAAATCTTTTCAGTTCATTAATAATATTAATGAACATGGTATTCATCGAGTGAATACACTCGCTGGCGCCCATCTGGAATAGCTCATACTCTCTGAGCATGAGATTGATCTTAAACTCTTTCACCTTGTCAGTCCCGTCATAGGTGATCTCCAGCTTTCTCCATATTTCTTGCGCTACCTCGTAGCCCAAGACCCTACTAAACTCTATAATATCTAGCATAAAATTAAATAGTTGATGGCTACTGCATTCTCCTTGAGAACCCTTTGGTCAGCACCATCGCAATCTTCTAGATCAACTGGGACACGTATCCCATTCTCAACAATAGTTGGAATCATGGGGCCAAGCTTGATAGCTAGCCATGCTAGCATGCTTTGAGACTGAATGAAGTTTTTCATGTGAATTTCCAAAATGTATAAAGATTGCCATCAAACAGTGGAGCCTTGTTACAAACATTCCTTCTTTAAGGAGAACAGTTTGTCTTGAGCCAGAAGTTAAAGCTGTTGTAAGTCATTTTTGATCTTTGACTCAAAGATAGAGTCTTTAAGTTTAGCACTCGCTCTGATACCACTTCTTGGTCCGAAACTTCTTAATAAATACAACAGAGGGGGTGAATTCCTTACTTAGTTCTTTTTAGAGTTTATAAAAATTCATTTCCATGTTCAATTTTTAGATGTGTGCTAAGTAACTTGTGTTGAGTGCAAGTCTAAAAACTATAAACTACACATCTTCGATGCTAAGTACTTTACTTAGCTCGGATTGATTTTTCTTGCTAAATTTATAAAATAGAGAGAATGATGAATTAGTAAGGCACTATCCTTAGATTTATCCTTGTTCAGCTCCGAGCCTACCTCTAGTCCCTAAATTCGTTTCCAAGCTATAATCCATTAGTGTATATTTCATTCCTTAGGCAGAGAAGCCTTTACATAGGGTATTGATTATAGAAAGTACCTCTCAATCCACATTTTAGGAACCCTTCCTAAATTATCACTCAAATAATTGAATAGAAATAAGAACAAAGGATTTCACCTTATAAATTATGTTGAATCCTTTAAAATGTTAAATAGAAAGTGTGGTTCTCTCTATTACAAACTTATTTGAAGATTTGTATTTTCTTGATTACTTGATTTGGAATTTTTGAATGCTAGGAATATTTGGACAGTATTTGAGCTCTTAAGAAATTCGAGGTGATTCACCAAGTTTGAACGCCTTCTTCAGTCATCTAATTATACTTAATGTTTATGGAAGTAGCCATTGCAAACTCTTTGTTTTAACTTTATCTTCAATTTCTCTTCTCTTCTTATCTTTTGAATTTGCCCATTTGAAACAAATTTGAAGACATTTAGAGATAGAGATTTCGAATGTTGAGGAGCGACATTAATTCGTTAATCTTGATTCATAAAAAATTCATTTATCTTCAAGTAATTCTGTTCTAAAAGGGAGGCTGCAAGATGCAACATGGAAGCTGTTGGTTAATCAAGACAGTAATTGAACATGAAATTTGTAAGGTGGAATTTTAAAACTTAAAATTAACCTAAAGGTCTCCTAAGCATGTCATGATTAATATAATCTAAGTTAAAACATTCCATAGATGCTTTTAGGTTTATAAAGCTTATAAAATAAATCTAGCATTTAAGGTTGAACCATTTCAAGTTGATGCGTGCTTTCTCTCTTTTGGTAGCAGTGTTCCCTTTGAGTTATTTGGTAGCACTTCGTTAGCACGAGCTTCCAAACTAAGAGAGCCTCCACGATTGATCCCCATGGATCTTCACTGACCAAAACCTCATTGAGGAAGAACCTGTTAGTAAATAGCAGCTGCTAGACCACTCGAAAACTAACCCAAAAATAAACCAGAAGGCTCACTTAAGAAAGAGCCTTTAAAAAGAATTCTTCTATTGTTTGGAGAAACCCATGAAGGATCTCGCACAATAAAAGAAGAAGAAGATGTCGAATTTAGAGAGAAAATCTAAGCTAAAGCTATTTTCAGGTATGAATAAAGAGAGGAGTTGGAGGCCTAATTATAGGGAAAAAGGGGAATGTCAGACTCCCCCTAAAAGATTATGTGGCATGGGAATATTCCCATCCCACATCAGGTTGGCCGCACGGGTCACTATGACCCGTGGGTTGCTGCCACAATGCAAGCCCTAACTGGCTTGCCATAAGCTGCAAGCTGGACTTGTAGGCCTATAACCCGCTAGTGCGCATGGGCTGTGCTCGCGAGCCCTTTGGGTCATAGGGCAGCCATGCAAGCCCCACTCTGAACATCTTGTGTTCGTTTGGGCCCACTCACAACGGGAAAAATCCCATGCTATGCTTTGTGCAACTTTCCTATTCTCTCTTTATTCCTTTTAGTTATTAATTTGGTCCAACTAATTAATAATTCTTCTAACAAATTCGACAACTTGTATTTTCTACACAGACCCAGTTTATAGGTTCATTACTTAGTTCGTTAAAGACCCAAATTATGTGACCTCATAGGATCCAAAAGTATTGAGTCTCTAGAGGTTAACCTAAACTTGGCTTCCCATCTAGGAACCTTTAGGCTCAGTGTTCCAGACTAATATTGAACCTGATAGCTCTACATGATAAAATGACATTTCTAGGAAAGGTGTATGATTCTCTGATACTTGGAATGTCATGTGCTCGTGACTTGATCCTTTTTTGTAGTAGTGAGAAATACAATGCACTCCTTCCATTAGGCTAAGTACCATTTAGTTTATTGAGCTCCGATTAGGTGTCAGCTCATGTAATAGCCGTACCTATCCTTGAATTAGACTTGTTCATGAAGGACACCACTCGACCATTATGTATCAAGATTGAATGGATACCCATTCTATCAATCTTATACTCTGATCAGAAGTTTGTGAGTGTATCACCTCAATAAGGGGCCCTAAGGTACATCTCCCATTATATCACTATATCAGGAGCGATGGATCCCATCTTAACTACTCGACTTACCAACATGTGATCATCACTACACCCGTAACCACACGTATCATCCTGATTGCCAGGGTATGAACAGTATGCCCCAAAGTATAGCAACGCCTACACAAGGTAACCATTATCTTAGGTCTAAGGATACTTGTATTGCTACTACAATAAGACATGACACCAATACATGGATATAGTTATTTCCAAGTGTCTATCTTATAGCGGTCTCCAATTTATTACCCGAATACATCCATGTGTTAAATTAAGGTACCACCTTTAGCTTGTGAGATCAGCTACTTAGATTTAATCTAAGGAGTAAGCCTACACATGCTAGTCTATCCGTTCCATTGATGTCTAGTGTCAATGAAACAATTACTAGGTATATTTAGACCATTCATAGTAACACGTATGTGTAGTTCTCATTCCACATAGCTCCCACTATGTCCACACACTTTTACACTATAGTTACAGACTTTGTCTTATCAATGCTCATATACATATTTAACATTATACATATACAATACCAGCAAGATACATAAATAAATAGAAAGCACTGATAAGCAACAAAGATACCTTAATTATTATTAATAATAATTTGAAACCATTTGTACATTGTAACTAATAAAGATATATCAACCTAATTACCTCTAGGGCATTCATAATGTCTAATAATCTCCCACTTGCACTAGAGCCAATTGCCCATGTGCCTCACGGCATACTCGTTAACATGCTGGTCATGTTTAACTTGAGTCAATGGCTTAATTTGCTCATCCGCTAGATTCTGGTCTGTCGTGATGTATTCTAAATTTATATCTTTTATATCTACCATCTCTTGAACGAGATAGTACTTTTTGGGCATATGTTCATGTCTGTGACGAAATCGTGGTTCCTTTGCTTGAGCAATAGCCCCATTGTTATCGTAATAGACTGCCATTGGATTTACAATGTTGGCACCACACCGAGATAAAAAGTAAATCCCTTAAGCCACATGGCTTGCTTAGCTGCTTCTGAAGCAGCTAAATATTTAGATTCTGTGGTTGAATCGGCAGTCATATCCTATTTGAAACTCTTCTAAACAACTAGGATTTATAATTATCCTTGTTAGAATGAAAACTCGCATCGATGTTTTCCTTCAAAGTGAGATCACCTTCTCCATATACTAAAAACATATCCTTAGTTCTAATTAAGTACTTAAGGATAGTTTTAACAGCCATCCAGTCCTTCTCACCTGGGTTAGATTGAAATCTGCTCATGTTGCTCAACGCATGTGAGACGTCAGGCTGAGTGCATATAAGAGCATACATGATGGAGCCTATCTTTGAGGTACAGGGTATTCAATTCATGCGTAGTATCTCCTCTTGTATCCTCGAACACGCAGATTTAGAAAGGTTAATCCCATGGGACATTGGGAGAGAACACTTTCTTGACCGTTCAAGGTTAAATCTAGCCAAAACCTTGTCTATGTATGTACTTTCCGAAAGACCTAGCAGCCTTCTAGATGTATCTCGGTAGATTTTTATATTGAGTATAAAAGCTGCTTCTCTAAGGTCTTTCATGGAGAACTTCTCTGACAATCATGAATTAATTGTCCAAAGAAAAGGAACATCATTTCCTATCAAAATATGCCATCGACATATAATACAAGGAAAACGATCACACTCCCACTAGCCTTCTTATATATAAAGGGCTCATTAGTGTTTGACACAAAAGCAATTTCTAGGATTGACTCATCAAACCTAAAATTCCTACTCCTCGATGCTTGCTTAAGTCCATAAATGGATTTTTGCAACTTGCATACCGTTAAGCCATCTTTGGATGTAAAACCATCAGGTTGTGCCATAAACACATCCCTATCTAAATTCCTATTAAGGAATTCTATCTTCACATCCATCTACCAAATCTCTTAATCATAATGAGTAGTGATGGCAAGAAGTATCCTAATAGACTTTAGCATGGCCACTGGTAAAAATGTGTCATCATAGTCAATGCCTTCTTTTTTATTGTACCCTTTTGCAAATAGCCTTGCTTTATAGGTAACTATGTTACCATCCATGTCATTTTCATCTTGAAAACCCACTTATATCCTATAGACCTAATCCCACTTGAAGCATCAATCAAGCTCTAGCCTTGATTTTCGTGCATGGAGTCCATCTCCAACCTCATAGCTGAAAGCCATTTGTCAAATTCTGAGCCTTCCATTGCATCCTTGTAAGTCCTGGGCTCATCATCCTCTATAAGGAAGAGATGTTTATCATTAGAGTTGAAAAACCCGTATTGCTCGGGAGCAATTCGAGCTTGCCCTGACCTCTGCAATGATGTTGTTATAATAGGCTATTCCATGCTTACACCTTCTTATGTAATAGGAGTAGGTAAAATCAATTGATTGTCTGTTTGATCTTCTTGAGTGCTCAACTCAAGATTGCTCCCACTAGCTTTCGCAAGTATATGCTCCTTCTCGAGGAATCGATCATTTCTGGAAACAAGTTCGGGATCATAGAATGTATACCCTATAATCTCCTTAGGGTAACCTCAAAACAGAGACCTATTAAACTTAGCATCCAACTTATCTGAACTTATCCTCTTAACGTAAGATGGACATCCCTAAACTCTCAAGTGATCAAAAGTGGGTTTCTTACCATACAATAACTCGTCTGGAGTTAGATCAACTAATTTAGAGGGCACTCTATTCAGAATATAAATTGATCTCTCAAGTGCATAACCCCAAAAGGATCTGCTAAGTTCTCAAGCTACTGTCTGAAGCCTTGAGGGTCGTGTGAGAGATCTAACTCTGAGGATGGGGGACCTAGAGAGACAGTTGTCCCAGGCTCAGACATAGACTCAGAGGGCTGCTTGCTCGTTGATGTTAGGTGGGAGCCGATCTAGGGGGCACCGGGGGGCCCCTTCTCTTTCGGGGACTCGCCGGGGCAGGGAACCAGAGGATGACAGCCTCATCACCGGGGCTGCAGTGGATGAGGAGGAATCCTCTTAGATTTAGCCTAATCTATTTTCCTTCCGACTTCACTTGTAGGGACTACATTTATTTGTAACTTTTCAGGCGCTTCTGACGCTTTTGTTCAATTTTCCTTGATTATTTGATTGGATGTTTTTGCTACAAAATTGTTGTCATTTCTCAAACCAGATCTCTTTTGATAGCTCTATTTTTGTAAAGCTTTCTGAGAACTTCAGGCTTATGAAAGGAGAGGCTTTTGGCCTTTGAGT
>CATIWQ010120958.1:0-45890 GCA_949673415.1 Euphorbia schlechtendalii | reverse complement strand
CGAGATCGAATTCAAATGACTCCCATTAAAGAGTGGATACAGTTTGATCAACTTTAGCTTTCACTTGAGAGCAACCCGTACTAAGCATAGTATTGACATTGTCTAGGTTTATATAATTGTCTTAATTCGTTTACGCTAGGTTTAAAAAAGTTATTTCATGTGTTGCTCTACAGCGAATAATTGAACATCTAGGTATTTTGAACCGAGTCAGTTAGATTAGTTTAGTGAATCGTAACATCTTTGTTGAACTTGCATGTTTTCTCTGCCATCCTTATTTTATAGGGAAAATCTATATATTTAGATTCTCTAATCTTTCATATCTATATTTACTCATTCTTCATTCCAAACCTCATATCCAAAATATCAAATCTATTTTATTTTCTTTATTCTATCTTCCTTGTTGATCTTCAGACTTTGTTCCTTCCCTGTGGGTTCGATATCTTTTAAAACTACATTGCAACTATATACTTGCAGTTATCATCATTTTTCTATTTGATAAGAGGTATTGACAACAACTATACTTTACGTGAATAAGTTTTTGGCACCATTAATATATACCCAAATCTTGTGAACAAATTATTAAACTTATCAAAAGAAAAGTGGCGAACACTTACAAAGTTTGAGAAATTGAAAGTTTTTTTAAGGGATTCATGAGCGCGAATGGTGGTCCCAAACGTGAATAGGCAAAATAGAAGAAAATCTTCTACTTATCGATAATTCAGACGTAATAATATGACGTATCACCTCAAAGATGATTATTTCATATTCTTTTTCACATCCAAGTTAGGATTGACAAATTATACAGTTAAGAAATAAACAACTAGATATAAAATTGGAAAATGTACCATACTCTCTAAATTTTTTATCTCTAAGAATGCACTTACCTTCCCCGACAATGGCGCCAAAAACTTGATAGCAAGATTTTGACTATACTCGTTTCGATAGGCTTATATTCATTAACGATGCCAAAAACCTTGTTCCCCACTTTTCTACCGATAAGATAAAAGTTCAAAATATGAACAGGTGTTGTCAATACCGCTTATCAAATAAAAAAATGATGACCACTGCAAGTATACAGTTTCGATGTAGTTTTAAAAGATATCGATCCCACAGGGAAGGAATTCGGTTCTAAAGACTAACTAGAGTTAGGAAACAAATGAAATAAGATAATTTGTGGGGTTGGGTGGTTTAGATGATAGAATGATGAATAGAAAGATGCATGAACAGATTAGAGAAGATGTAAACTATATAGAATTTCCCTATGACCAGGTATAGTAGAGAAAAACATGCAAAATCATCAAGAAGATTTCATACACTAGATAACTTCATCAAATACGGTTCTAGATGCCCAAATATTTAATAATTCACCATAGGGCAACACATGAAATGACTTTTCTAAATCTAGGGTAAACGAATTATGACACTTATAAGAGCCTGGATAACAATAATACTATGCTTAGTACGGGTCGCTCTCACATAGCCATATTTAGCAAGTTACCACTCCAAAAATGTTGGCTCACTAAACAGCGTTATAATCACAGATCCAGTGACTATACACAATCTTGCAAACCTCGAAATTACTCTTAAAGTTAACTCGAAAGCATATAACTTGATTAATATAAATGACGCAAGATGAAATACTCGTTATGACACATAGACATATCATAAATTTTGAAATAGAAAGTATAAGCAGGAAAAAAAGTAAAGTTGTAAGGTATGCAAGTGAAAACTAAAGTTGATGAAACCGTATCCACTCTTTAATGGGAATCGTCAATTCCCGCAATTCCTACATCTACTTTGAATTCGGTCTCGACTCGTACTGAACCTCTGCTAGGATGCTATTCTTTGTGAATTTTGAATAAAAGAATGTTGAAGAACTTTATTGATAAGTACTTTGCAATTACACTCATACAACAATCGCTCAAATTTATGGAGAAATCTACTGATTGAAATAAGTATCAAATAACTTATACATTTTTCTCACTATATCTTTGAACATAGCGGAATCTATACTATTTTCACTCTCTAGCTATGCACGCATACTATCATACATTGTGTACCATGCATGTCACGAAATTGATTAGTTTGAACCTTATTTATAGAGTACAAAGGGTTGCGTCTATCCAAACGAAGAGTCGTGTCCATTGGCAATTGGTTGCATCACTTCAATATGATTAGATGTAAAGATTCATCCTCATCCATAATGGAAAGGAACCTTTTCATGGTTGGTTGACTTTCAAAAGGTGTCTTTTCGGTTGATAGTTGATCATGGTTGATGGCAATTGATCATTCTTATCCGGCGGTTGGTAGTTGAGAAGAGTTGACCAATAAGCGTCACAAGTCGCAAGCGCGATATACATGTCACAATTGTGACTATCTGTTGGAAACTTTCTGCTTGTGAAGAATGATAAGTCGAGACCGTGAATGGGTGTCACGATCACGAAATGTGTTTTTATTCATGTTTCTTCTTTACAACTTTGCTGATCTTTGATAGTTTCGATCCTGAGACATTTCCTTATGTTCAACGTATCTTTTTGCACCTTTTTCACTCTTTTTACATAGAATTCCATCTTTCATCATTTTACTCCAAGATTCACCTAGTTTCTGCATTTGCATCAAAATCAACTACATACTTCGTGAAATTTTTTTATGAAGTATAAAATGACTCTAAACCATATTGTTTTATGAGTAAAGATATCAAGATAATTAGTGTAATTATACACTTATCAGTCACATATGCTAAAAGCATTATGTATATGCTTATGAGAATGCATGATGTCATCAATAGAATATCAAGCAAGTAAGCAAAGTTCAATTTATTGAAAATTCGAAAGCCATTGTGGGTAAAGTAGCTAGAAGCTAATTTATTACATCATCATCTTTCGATGCTAATGCCCCCCAGAAGTGTCCATGGATTCAAATTGCTCCATCTTATTCGCTTTCTCAAATATTTCTTGATAGCTTGAAAAGATGTTTAACCTTAACTTATTCCTGTATGATGGTAGTGCAACATGTAAAAGCTCGACCTGTGTGGCCATCCAACTTGCATAGTAGGATTTGAAGTTCTCACCCTACTCTTGCCTTATAGCCTCCAAATGTTGCATTGTGGTTTCCATTTGAGAGTTGAAACCATAATGCCCCATCATAGCCTGAGCAAGGCTATTCCAATCAGTAGCTATGTCCAGCGGAAGGTGGCAGTACCATTCATTGACTGGGTGGCCCAAGGTGATAACAAAGAGCTTAGCCATCATCCATTCTATAACCCTTAATGCTCTCATCATCGTTTGATAATGCATTAAGTGAGCGAGCGGGTCACCAGATCCCACATACTTTTCAAACTGTGGCATTGCGAAGTTTGGGGGTAAGCTGTCTTCATCCCTGATTGTCAGTTGTGTCGAGTATAGATTCATGAGATGGCTTCCATGAGTGGCCAAAAACTGTTACCATAATCCTGCCATTCCTGGTTGTTGGAGGATGGCGTTCCTTGCGCTTGGATAACAGCTATATTGCCCCTGGGGAAAGGCCATAAAATTGGACATTTGAGGTGCCTGGAACTGTGAGGTAACTGACGTACTCCAACTGGGAATAGGCTGTTGGTTAATTTCTTGGTAGAAAGGCCCTGGTATGAACGTCGGATGCCCAATTTATCCTGGGAAGAATTGATTTTGGAAGGGATTGGCAAAGTTATATCCTGACTGCCCAATTTGAGCCTAGTTCAGCTGACTTTGTCCTACCCCGAACTAATAAAAGGTGGTAGGATTTATGTGCACTGCATGCAAGGTAGTAGGTCCTCCTATTTCAGGCCAGCTAGTTGGACCGTCATTGTTAAGGGTGACCTCCGGGCTAGAAACCACATTCTGAGCTCTCCCAAATTTTGACAAATAAGAGATGCTAGCTGTTCGCTATTTGCAAAGGTATTCAAAGCAGCTGCGATCTCGATGCTCATCGAGGATTGATGTGTCTGTTGAGAGTTTTATCCCGTAAGGACAAGGTGATCCTCCCCCGCACCTTCTTCTTGTGGATTAGCCATGAAAGATGTACATTGAACTAAATCTGGATCGGAACTCGAGTCCTCACTTGAATCAGTGTATGAAACCCCCTCCAAATTAGCCATGATTGGAGAGATGCGGACCAGGTGACGAGCGGGCCTTTTCCAAGCCTAGATATACAAGCAGAAGATCAGACAATGACATCATTCATGATGCAGAATATGCGTGAGATGTTTATTGTTATGGCAGCATTCGCAAAGGGTTAACATACCATGATGTCTTTGTCAATCCATTTGAAACAAACTGGTTAGTTGTTAGATAAGATAAAAATAGGTGAAAACAAAAATCCAACAATTGGGGATGGACTTGAGGTCTGCATGATGTCCGTGTGACATCGTAATATGAGTGGTGTAAGTGAGGTGACCAAGCTACCCGCATGGTAATAGGTCAATATTTTGAGATTTCACATTATGACTAGGTTTCATGAAAGGAATAGGTAAAATTGATTTCGGTAAGCATGTACGACATACCCTAATAAGAATAAAATGGAAACAACTACCATATGTAGCTATCAAATTACTGACATGGTTATTTTACCCAATTAGGGCAGAGTTTCGGATACCCGTGTGGTCATCACTGTTTGAGAGTATGTGGTGATGTACTAATCATTGCCCCGTATGGGTGGATGGTTCGAGTATTAAGCATATACCCTTGAAGATTTTGTAAGGTAAAGTTTTTGAAATAAGTTCACCCCGTGTGGGCTTAGGTTCAAATGTTAGCAGAGACATCCCGTGGTGTGGGAAAAAAATGATTTTGGTAGGTCGCCCAGGGAGCCGATGCGCTGGGCTCGCCCGTTCAGTGAGCCTAGTTTATTTGGGCTTTTTTATTTTTAAATTTAGTTATAAATTTTACCAAAGGTTTTTATTTTTTACAACTTGGCGACGAGGAACATTCCCGTTCGGAGATCTTCTAGATAATAAAAAATCATGTGATTCGAGGAAAAAAATCTCGAAAACCCATCATCATTGAATGCCCAAGCTGGTAGTAAATCCCGTGCTCACACCTGTATATAAGAAGGCTAGTAGGAGTGCAATCGTGTTCCTCGTATTATATGTCGATGACATATTATTGATAGGAAACAATGTTCCTTTTCTTCAAATAGTGAAGTCATGGTTGTCAAAGAAGTTCTCCATGAAAGACCTTCGATAAGCAGCTTTTATACTAGGTATAAATATCTACCGTGATAGATCCAGAAGGCTGCTAGGTGTTCGTAAGATTTTAGCTATACTCGTTCTGAAAGGCTTATCCCCGGCAACGGTACCATAAACTTGTTCGCTACTTTTCTACTAATAATATAAAAGTTCTAAATATGAACAGGTGTTGTCAGTATTGTTTATCAAATAGAAAAATGATGATAACTGCAAGTATACAGTTGCGATGTAGTTTTAAAAGATATTGATCCCATAGGGAAGGAATTCGGTTCTAAGGACCAACTAGAGTTATGGAACAAAAGAAATAAGATAAATTGTAGGGTTTGGATGACAGACTGATGAATAGACATATGCATGAACAGATTAGAGAAGATGTAAATTATATAGATATTCCCTAAGATCAAGTATAGTAGAGAAAAACATGCAAAATCATCAAGAATATTTCATACACTAGATAACTTTAACAAACACGGTTCTAGACGCCCAAATATTCAATAATTCACGCAGAGTAACACATGAAATGACTTTTCTAAATCTAGGGTAAACGAATTATGACACTTATAAAAACCTGGATAACAACAATACTATGCTTAGTACGGGTCACTCTCATATAGCCATATTTAGCAAGTTACCACTCCAAAAATGTTGGCTTACTAATCAGCGTTATGATCACAGATCCAGTGATTATACACAATCTTGTTAACCCCGAAACTACTCTTAAAGTTAACTTGAAAGCATATAATTTCATTAATATAAATGACGCAAGATGAAATACTCGTTATAACAAATAGACATATCATAAACTTCGAAATAGAAAGTATAAGTAGAAAACAAAGAAAAGTTGTAAGGTATGCAAGTGAAAGCTAACGTTGATCAAACAGTATCCACTCTTTAATGGGAGTCGTCAATCCGCAATTCCTGCGTCTACTTTGAATTCGGTCTTGACTCGTACAGATGCTCCGCTAGGATGCTATTCTTTATGAATATCGAACAAATGAATGTTGAAGAATAAAAACTTTTATTGATAAGTGCTTTGCAATTACACTCATACAACAAACTCGAATTTGTGGAGAAATCTAGTGATCGAAATAAGAATCGAATTACTTATACATTTTTCTCTCTAACACTTTGAACGTAGCGAAATCTATACAATTTTCACTCTCTATCTATGCATACATGTTACACATTTACACATTCTACCATTACCCATGAAATTGGTTGGTTTGGGACTCTATTTATAGAGTGCGAAGGGTTGCATTTATCCAAATGAAGAGTCATGTCCATTGGCAAAGTGTTGCATCACTTCAATGTGATTGGATGCAAGGTTTCATCCTCATCTTCAATGGAAAGGCATCTTTTCATGATTGGATTGCTTCCAAGAGGTGTCTTTTCCTTTGATAGTTGATGGCAGTTGATCATTCTTATCTGTCGGTTAAAAGTTGAGAAGAGTTGACCAAATACCTATACATGTCATGATCATGAACAATAGTTGGTAACTTTCTATTTGTGAAGGATAACAAGACGCGAACACGAATGGGTATCATGATCGTGACATTTTTTTTCTTCATGTTTTTTTTGCAACTTTGTCGATCTTTAACAACTTTGATCCTAAGCCAATTCCTTATGTTCCACGCATCTTTTTGCACCTTATTCACTCTTTTGACGTAGAATTCCATATTTGATCATTTTACTCCCAAGATTTACCTAGTTTCTGCACTTGCATAAAAAATAACTACATAATATGTGAAATCTTTTATATGAAGTATAAATGACTTTAAACCATATCGTTTTACATACCACGTGAAATCTTTTATATGAAATATAAAATGACTTTAAACCATATCGTTTTATAATTAAAAATATCATGACAATAAGTGTAATTATACAATTATCACTAGGTCTTTCTCAAAGTACATACATAGACAAGGTGTTGGCTAGATTTAACCTTGAGCAGTTAAGAAAGGGTTATCTCCAATGCCTCATGGTATTAACCTTTTAAACCTGAGTGTCCAAGAACACAAGAGGAGAGACTGCGCATGAATGGAATACCCTATGCTTCAGTGATAGGATCCATCATGTATGTTATGGTATGCACTAAGCCTAATGTTTCACATGTGTTGGGTGTCATGAGCAAATTTCAATCAGATCCAGGTGAAAAGCATTGGATGGCAGTTAAAACTATCCTCAAGTACTTACGTAGGATAAAGGATATGTTTTTGGTATATGGAGAAGGTGATCTC
Organism: Euphorbia schlechtendalii; assembly: GCA_949673415.1. Taxonomy (NCBI): domain Eukaryota; kingdom Viridiplantae; phylum Streptophyta; class Magnoliopsida; order Malpighiales; family Euphorbiaceae; genus Euphorbia; species Euphorbia schlechtendalii. Next base: position 38,450 of record CATIWQ010120958.1, on the reverse strand, counting down.
TCTATGAAGGGATACACTGATGCGAGTTTTCAGTCTAACACGGATGATTACAAATCCCAATCAAGGTATGTGTTTATGTTAAATGGAGGGATAGTTGTTTGAAAATGTTTTAAACAGGATACGACTATCGATTCAAACATTGAATCTGAGTAGATAGTTGCTTCAAAAGTAGCTAAACAAGCTGTTTGGCTTAAGGATTTATTGGTGATCTCGGTGTGGTGTCCAGCATTGTAAATCTAATAGTGGTCTATTACGGTAATAATGGGGCTATTGATTAGGCAAAGGAACCACGGTCCCATCAAAGAATCAGACATGGACTCAGAAAATACCATCTCATTCAGGAGATATTTGCTAGAAAGGATATAAGCTTAGAATACATCCCTACGGATCAGAATCTAGCGGATGGGCTAATGAAGCATTGACTCAAGTTAAGCATGGCCATCATGTTAATGAGTATGGCATGAAGTACATGGACAATTGGATCAAGTGCAAGTGGGAGATTGTTAGACATGATGTATGCCTAGGAGGCAATTAGGGTAATATATTGATCGCAAGGTTTTGACTCTATTTATTTTTAGGGCTTATATTTGGTAACGGTGCCAAAAACCTTGTTCCCCACCTTTCTACTGCTAAGATAAAGGTTCAAAAGATGAACAGGTGTTGTCAATATCGCTTATCAAACAGAAAATGGTGACCACTGCAAGTATACAGTTTCGATGTAGTTTTAAAAGATATCGATCCCATAGGGAAGGAATTCGGTTCTAAAGACTAACTAGAGTTACGGGGTAAATGAAAATAGATAATTTTTATTGGAGGGGTTTGGATGATATACGGATGAATGGATAGATGTATGAAAAGACTAGAGAAGATGTAAAATATAAAGATATTCCTAAAAACAAGTTTAGTAGAGTAAAACATACAAAATCATCAAGAATATTTCATACACTAGATAAATTCAACAAATAAGGTTCTAGACTCCCTAATATTCAATAATTCATCGTAGAGAAATACATGAGACGACTTTTCTAAGTCTAGGGTAAAAGAATTATGACACTTATAAGAACTTGGATAACTATATTACTATACTTAGTACGGGTCGCTCTCACATAGCCATACTTAGCAAGTTACCAGTCCAAAAATGTTGGCTCACTAAACAGCGTTATAATCATAGATCCAGTTATTATACACAATCTTGTTAACCCCTAAATCACTCTTAAATTTAACTCAAAAGCATATAACTTGATTAATATAAATGATGCAAAACGAATTACTCGTTATGACACATAGACATATCATAAACTTTGAAATAAAAAATATAAGCAGAAAATAAAGTTAAGTTGTAAGGTATGCAAGTGAAAGCTAAAGTTGATCAAACTGTATCCACTCTTTAATGGGAGTCATCAATTCTCACAATTCCTACGTCTACTTTGAATCCGGTCTCGACTCATACAGAACCTCCGCTAGGATGCTATTCTTTGTAAATCTTGAATAAAAGAATGTTGAAGAATGAAAAATTTTATTGATAATTGCTTTGCAATTACACTCATACAACAAACGCTCGAATTTGTGTAGAAATATAGTGATAGAAATAGGAATCGAATCACTTATACATTTTTCTCGCTAAGACTTTGAACGTAGCGAAATCTAGATATTTTCACTCTCTATCTATACACGCATACTATCATTTATTCCATCTCCTTGTATCACACCCTCCTTTGAAATAGGCTGGTCTTGCACCCTATTTATAGAGTGAGAAGGGTTGCGTCTATCCAAACAAAGAGTCATGTCCTTTGGTGAAGAGTTGCATCACTTCATTTTGATTGGATTCAAAGATTCATCCTCATCCATAATGGAAAGGCACCTTTTCATGATTGGTTGACTTCCAAATGGTGTCTTTTCGATTGGTAGTTGATGGCGGTTGATCGTTATTATATGGCGGTTAGTAGTTGAAAAGAGATAGCCATGAACCGTCACAAGTCGTGATTGCGAATCACATGTCACGATCGTGAACATTGGTTGGCAGTTTTCTGTTTATGAAGAGTGACAAGTCATGACCGTGAATAGATGTCGCGATCGTGAAATTCTATTTCTTCATGATTCTTCTTTGCAACATTGCTGATCTTTGACAACTTTGATCCTAAGCCAAATTATTATGTTCCACGCATCTTTTTACACCTTTTTCACTCTTTTTCCATAGGATTCCACTTTTGTTCATTTTACTCCAAGATTTACCTAGTTTCTACATTTGCATAAAAAACAATTACATACCACGTGAAATCTTTTATATGAAGTATAAAATGAAACAAAACCATATCGTTTTATGTGAAAATGTCATGATAATAAGTGTAATTATACACCTATCACACCCCCACACTTAACTTTTGCCTTGTCCTCAAGGTAAACACAATAGAAGTGTATAAAATAGTATTCAAGTTCATACCTCATTTTGCGAAAGACTATCCTAGTGAGTACTACATTCCCACGTTGCAAAAAGTTTAAGTAAAACTTTGAAATTTTCTACAAATTAGTCATGTGCAATTTATATAGTGTAGTTGCATACATTTTCTCTTAAAGCAGAGTCAACCGAATTGCGTCTTCATATAAGTGTTATATGCTTACTCTAATATTTCCTTCTCTCAAGTATAGTATAAAGTATAAAGGACAAAGGAGCACACTTTGGAAAGTTTGATCTCAAGGCATTTTTAGGTAACCTGGGATGCTAAAAATGCTCTTGGAGGTTACATTTTATGCTCCATACCACTCTCCCCTTTTTTTAGTGGTTGCATTTTATGCTCCATACCACTTTCTTTCATTTTTTTAAGCATGTCTTTTTTAAGTACAGATTCGTACTTTGCACCCATTTTTCGTGCTATGCTACTTTTTCTTTTTTTAACTCATTGAATGGTTGCAGCTTCTTCTCCGTACCATTACTCACCTTTTGCATAACTCATTGGTTATCCACTCTTTCGTTTGATTTTTCTCTCTTAATACCCTCATCCTTTATTGAACACTTTCAAAGTATTATGGCTATAGTTTCCCAACACTTTAAACACACTCAATACTTATAGGACTTATTCGAGAATTGCAAATAAACCTCATAGTAAGAACACTACTAGATATCACTCCACTACTAACTTATCGGTAGCATTAAACTAAAACTATATAACTTGTACTAATTCATGTTGCATTGAAATATATATCGAAACTCACTTGGAATGTTGCTTTTGAATGTTACTCACAACTCATCATTGCCAAATGCGAAATGTTGTGCGAAAACGCTCACACTCTCAACGTGTGGTCATACTCGAAACATTTAGTTCGAAACGTGCAATAACATTAAACTTGAAATACCTAACACTCAAAATAACCTTGGAACAAATGTTAGTGTAGTATAGGTATGGATAATGTATAAGTAACATAAAAATCAAGAAAATTTTTCAAATTTTTCGACTTTTTTTAATTTTTATTCAATTTTTTTTTATTTTGGGATATTTATAAATATCCCCCCACATTAAAGAACACAATGTCCTCATTGTGGAAGACTTTATTAAAATTTAAAACTAAACTAAACTAATCACACACAAATAAAATAAAAGAAAAGAAAAAGAAATTGAACCCATTTTAATCATCCGAACTTGAATCTGGAGGACTCGGCGAGATATCCAAATTCTTCATTCTGAAGTATGTATTTAACTTGCGGTTCAAAGACTTGTTTGATTTCGTTAGTTGACGAACATCTTGCTGTATGGAGGCTATGTCTAGGCAAGCTTAGTCGACATCCTTCATGAACTTTCCTTGCCAAGTATCATGTGTACTTCCGGAGGCTTATCATGAACCACTACTTCCAATTTGAATGTCTTCAACATATTCTTCTTGTTGGTTTTCTCGAGAAGTAGATCCATCTATCAATCTAAGCTTCCTCTCCTTTATACCATATGGTAAAAATGTAAATTTTCCTTCGTCTTCTTTGACCAACTTGCTCTCTTCACATATACTCCTCCCATGAAGTTAAATTTCTCCCTTAGACTATATTGATATGGTAGTTGGTTCTTTGCCCCCAAAATAATCTCGCAAATCGTATTTGCACCTCTAAATCTAGCCTTTTTATGTGTAGTGAGACTAGTGATGGACTCCATCATGTAAATAGGAAATTTTGGATGAAATTGAAACCGCGCACTCTAATATAACCAAGTCTTTCATTGACACCTTCATTGTTTCGTGTCGAAAGAAAAGACTTTGAGAAATAAACTTGTGAAGTTAGAGAAGGCTATTACTATGAATGTTTTTGTTGGACAAGTTTTTGACATCGTATCAATCTAATCTGGTTAACTAAGTCCAAACATCCGTTAAATCATAATCTTCATCTTTCTCGATCTCCTCAAAATTTTCTCCCAAACAAAACCATTTAATCAAATCCATTAAGGTGAATTTGTATTCTTCCCCTCCATTCCTGAATTTCCTTTTCATAAAGTTCCCATCTTCCGACATAGTAACCAAGAATTCGAGGACCCATTCCTCGATAAAAGGAAAAAGCATATTCACAAACTTCTCCAATCCAAACAATGAAAAATACTCATCTACTTCCGCATGAATCCCAACATTAATAGCAAAAGTAGGATTGTTGAAAAGCGTACCGTGGAAATCAAAGTTCTTGATTCTTAAGTATCGTTCAACTTCTTCTTCACTAAAAATTGGAAAAGGGCACCCATACTTATTCTGTTGGTTGACCAATTTGTTCTTCCCCTTAGATGTTGCAGACCTCTTAGGAGCCATTGAATTCAAGAAAGAAAGATTTTTGATTGATTTGGAAAAATAGAGAAAACTTGTTTTAAGAGTTTATATTTGTGTAAAAGAGTGATTGATTTGTGAAAACTACTTAGGAAAATAGGTAATATATAGGAAATTGGGTAATTATGGTTGTTTTCAACGGATATATTTGATTTATAATCGTTCGAAATAAAGCCGTTACAGTGATCGCGAAAGACAGTCATGATCGTGACTTTCTCCATACAGAAATGAAAGTTTTGAAAACTTAGTTCACGAGCTCGATACATGTCATGATCGTGATATGTTCAAAATCCAAAAATTTTGTTCTTATCTTTTATTTCTAAAAACACACTAACTTAAAATACACACAAATTATAAAAATATACTATTATACTATATATATATATATACACACACACACACACACACATATATATATATATATTGGAAAACATAAGAGATTTAAGTATCAATGGAATTTTTCAACCCCTTGACATCATATACATGGATGAAATCCAATTTAACAACTTCTTGGATGCAAGCATCAATCAAGTCAAGTTTCATGCATATATCTTCATCCATTGGATATTTATCAGCCTTACCCATGTTAAATTCAATGGTATCGTCACCTATCCTTAACTTAATTTTTCCTTCTGAAACATCTATCAATGCTTTGCCAGTATGCATAAAAGGTCTTCCTAAGATTATAGGGCATTTTTCATCATATGCAAAATATAGCACAACAAAGTCTATTGGAAAAACAAATTTATCCACTTTAACTAGCACATCTTCTATTATGCCATAAGGATGTTTAATAGATTGGTCAGCCACTTGCAAGATCATATTTGTCCTTTTAACTTCATCATCAAGCTTCAACTCTTTGAAGATTGATAAAGGTATAAGATTTATACTAGCCCCAAGATCACATAAACATTTTGGAAAAGAAATGTTTCCAAGTTTACACGGCATTGTGAAACTTCCTAGATCTTTTAGTTTGGTGGGCATTGTAACAGTTATTATTTTGCTACAATCTTCAGTTACATATACTTTTGATATTCCTTCTAAACTACGTTTACAAGATAAAAGTCCCTTAATAAACTTACCGTAGTTAGGAATCTGTGTAATGGCTTCAATGATGAAAGATTGATTTTCAAACCTTTAAGTTTGTTGATGAACTCGATGAATTGTTTATCCTCATTCTTCTTCTTCATTCTTTGAGGAAATGGTGATTGAGGGGGATCAACCTTTCTAAATTTAGGTTGTTCATCCTCTCCTGCTTTATCATTTGATTTACTCGGATATTCATCCGGTACTTCAACAACATTATTAGCAAGCATACACGAAGGATTTGGTTTGTCTAGTAATTTTCCACTATAAAGGGCTATAGCATGCACATTTTCCTTAGGATTTCCTTCTGTGTTACCAGGTAATTGACCTTTTCCTCTATATGGAATAGCACTTGCTAATTGACCAACTTGTATCTCCAAATTATGAATGGTAGATGATTGATTTTTAAACATTTGATCCATCTTATTCTCTAACTTTTTGTAACATTCCTCATACTCTAATTGTTTATTACAAACTCCTTCTAGAAACTTGTCTATTTTACTTGTTAATTGCCCTATTCTATCAGTACTCTGATAATTCTTTTGTTGATTATCACCATACTTCCAATTAGAATTCCTATAGTTATTTCCATTATTGCCATAAGAATTCACTTGACTTTGAACATAACTTAATTGCTCCCTACACATGGGTTAAAGTTACACTCAAAAGCAGTGTGTCCAATTTGACCACAATTTTCACATGTTAAAGGGTTACTCTTATTTATATGCATGTTATCTATCTTATGAAATAATGTAGATATTTGTGCTTGCATAACTGAAATAGGATCTAATTCATTGACCTTTTTAACTGAACTAGAAGATGTAGATGCAGCATGTGAATGAGTAGGAGTAATAGTGCTTACTTGTACTCTCTCCACCGGCCACATACTATTGTTATTTGCCATATCTTTCCAAAAGATCAAGGGCTTCTTGGCTAGTTTTCTTCATTAAAGATCCCACAGCCATAGCATCAATCGCTCCTCTCGTTGCATGATTTATTCCATTGTAGAAAGTTTGCAGAATCACATTCTAGGGTAAACCATGATGAGGACAAACTCGCTGAAGTTCCTTATAACGTTCCCAGGCTTCGTACAAGGATTCACTATCTTTCTGGGTAAAGGAAGTGATTTCTTTAATGAGTCTTGCGATTTTGGCTAAAGGAAAATATTTAGCCAGAAAGGCTTGGGTTAATTGATTCCAAGTAGTGATTAAATTTGGGGGTAATGAATTCAACTAAACTTTCACTTTATCACAAAGTGTAAATGGGAATAAGCCAACTTTAACTACTTCATCAGGAACATTTTGCATTTTGAAAGTATCACATACTTCTAGAAAGTTTGTAATGTGAGCATTCAGATTTTCATTGGGTAGACCATAATATTGCACATTATTGCTGATCATTTGAAGTAATGCTGGCTTGATTTCAAACTAATTTGCATTAATGGGTGGTCTAGAAATTCCTTGATTGTTACCATTGATGGTTGGAATAACATAATCCATGAGCCTTGGTTGAGGCTGATAAACATTTTGTTGTTATTCATCTTCAGCCATCCTTCTTCTTTGTCTCTTATTTCTCTGCTTCCTTGTCCTACCAAATCATTCTATTTCTGATTTGAAAGACGCCAAACTTTCTCCTGAACTACGCGTACTTGGCATACACACGCTAGAAAGAAAACTCAATGAATAAGCAAGAAAAATATGTTAATAATAATAAAATATAAATATTTTAAAATTCAAAAACAAAATTAAAAATAAATAATAATATATTTCTTATAGATATAATTGCCTGTTCTCCAGCAATTTAATCTCTAGAACGCACTTTCCTTCCTTGGCAACGGCGCAAAAAACTTGATCTCAAGGTTTTGACTTTATTTATTTTGAGGGCTTATATTCGGTAACGGTGACAAAAACCTTGTTCCCCACCTTTCTACCGATAATATAAAAGTTTAAAATATGAACAGGTGTTATCAATACCGCTTATCAAATAGAAAAATGGTGACCACTGCAAGTATACAGTTTCGATGTAGTTTTAAAAGATATCGATCCCACAGGGAAGGAATTCGGTTCTAAAGACCAACTAGAGTTACGGGGTAAACAAAAATAGATAATTTTTATTGGAGGGGTTTGGATAATGTACGGATGAATGGATAGATGTATGAACAGACTAGAGAAGATGTAAAGTATAAAGATATTCCTAAGAACAAGTTTAGTAGAGAAAAACATGCAAAATCATCAAGAATATTTCATCCACTAGATAACTTCAACAAATAAGTTCTAGACTCCCTAATATATAATAATTTACCACAGAGCAACACATGAGATGACTTTTCTAAGTCTAGGGTAAACGAATTATGACACTTATAAGAACCTGGACAACTATATTACTATTCTTAGTACGGATCGCTCTCACATAGCCATATTTAACAAGTTACCACTCCAAAAATGTTAGCTCACTAAAAGCGTTATAATCACAGATCCAATGATTATACACAACCTTGTTAACCCCAAAATCACTCTTAAAGTTAACTCGAAAGCATATAACTTGATTAATATAAATGACGCAAAACAAATTACTCGTTATAACACATAGACATATCATAAACTTCGAAATAGAAAGTATAAGCAGAAAAAAAAGTAAAGTTGTAAGGTATGCAAGTCAAAGCTAAAGTTGATCAAACCGTATCCACTCTTTAATGGGAGTCGTCAATTCCTGCAATTCCTGCGTCTACTTTGAATCCGGTCTCAACTCATACAGAACCTCCGCTAGGATTCTATTGTTTGTGAATCTTGAATAAAAGAATGTTGAAGAACGAAAACTTTTATTGATAAGTGCTTTGCAATTACACTCATACAACAAATGCTCGAATTTGTGTAGAAATATAGTGATCGAAATAGGAATCGAATTAGTTATACATTTTTCTCGCTAAGACTTTGAATGTAATGAAATCTAGATATTTTCACTCTCTATCTATACACTCATACTATCATTCATTCCATCTCCTTGTGTCACACCCTCCTTCGAAATTGGCTGGTCTTGAACCCTATTTATAGAGTGCGAAGGGTTGTGTCTATCCAAACAAAGAGTCGTGTCCATTGGTGAAGAGTTGCATCAACTTCATTTTGATTGGATTCAAAGATTCATCCTCATCCACAATGGAAATGCACCTTTTCATGATTGGTTGACTTCCAAAGTGTGTCTTTTCGGTTGGTAGTTTATGGCGGTTGATCATTGTTATCTGGCAATTGGTAGTTGAAAAGAGATAACCATTAACCATCACAAGTCATGATCGCGAATCACATGTCACGATCGTGAACATTGGTTGGCAATTTTCTATTTATGAAGAGTGACAAGTCACGACCACGAATAGATGTCACGATCGTGAAATGTTGTTTCTTCATGATTCTTCTTTGCAACTTTGCTGATCTTTGACAACTTCAATCCTAAGCCAAATCATTATGTTCCACGCATATTTTTGCTCCTTTTTCACTCTTTTTCTATAGGATTCCACTTTTGTTCATTTTACTCCCAAGATTTACCTAGTTTCTACATTTGCATAAAAAACAACTACATAACACGTGAAATATTTTATATGAAGTATAAAATGAAACAAAACCATATCGTTTTATGATTGAAAATGTCATGATAATAAGTGTAATTATACACTTATCATATATCTTAATTAGTTATAATGTATAAACGGTTTCGGATTATTATTATTAATAACAAAGGCATCTTTGTTATTTATCATTGCTTTATTTTATGTATCTCACTAATATCATATATATGTGTTATTATATATGTGCATTGATAAGACAAAGTCTGTGACTACTTCATAGCATAAAAGTGTGAGGAAATAGTAGGATGTGGGAATTGCACACGTGTTACTATGAATAGTCTAAATATACCTAGTCATAGTTTCATTGAGACTAGACATCAATGAAGCAAACAGACTAGCATGTGTATGCTTACTCCTTGGATTAGATCCAAGCAACTGATCTCATGAGCTGAAGGTGGTACCTTAAGTTAACACATGAAAGTATTCGAGTAATACATTGGAGATCGCTGTAAGAAAAATACTCGGAAATAACTATATCCATGTGTTGGCGTCATGTCTTATTACCTTGTGTAGGAGTTGTTATACTTTGGGTCATACTTATTCATACTTTGGCGATATGGATGATACGAGTGATTACGGGTATAGTGATGATCACTCGTTGGTAAGCCGAGTAGTCAAGATGGGATCTATCACTCCTCATATAGTGATATAATGGGAGATGTACCTTAAGGAATCTTGTTAAAGAGATACACTCATAAACCTTTGATCAGAGTATAAGATTGACAGAACAAGTTTCTAGTCAATCTTGATACATTATGGCGAGTGGTGTTCTTTGTCAACAAGTCTAATTCCAGGATAGCTATGGCTATTACATGAGGTGACACTTAATCCGAGCTCAATAAACTAGATGATACTTAACCTGGTGGAAGGAATGTATTGTATTGGTTACTATTGAAGAACTTGATCAATTCACAAGCACATGACATTCCAAATATCGGGGGATCATACACCTTTGTTAGAAATCCCATGTGATCGTCTAGAGTTATAGAGTTCCATATCAGTCTAGAACACTAAGCCTAAAGGTTCCCGAATGGGAAGCTAAGTTTAGGTTAATCTCTAACGACTCTATACTTCGGGATCCTATGAGGTCACACACTTGGATCTTTACCAAACTAAGTAAAGAGCTCATAAGACTGGATCTATACCAAGAATAAAAGAGAAAAGGTCAAACTTAAAATTGGATGTATTTTGGTTGGACCAAAATAGCGAAAAGAAAGGGGAAAAATCGAACTAGTGTACCACAAGTGGATCTTGCAAGAAAACTCACAAGAGTTCACGAGGTAAGCCCACGCAAGTGCTAGATACGCTCGCGGGGTAGCAAGCGCTGAGCGTATCTAGCACGCGCTGCATGGCAACGCTTGCAGGAAAGTCACAAGCAAGCCTCATAAGCACTACCTGCACTTGTGGAGGCCCCCGGGGCTTGCTGCGAGCGGGCTTGCATGAAAATCTTGCAAGCCCAGGCTACCATGGGCTTGCAAGATTCTCGCAAAGCCCGTAGCGCACAAGGCAAGCCCATGCAAGGGGCTTACCTTGAACGGTAGGCTACTCCTCGAGATTCTTATGGACATCAGTTGGTCCTCCTTTTAGCTATAAATAGCCTCCTTCCCCCCCCCCTCTTTCAAAGTACTTCAGCTCAGCCTTCTGAGTTTGACATCTTTTCTTCATAAGATTTTTTCAAGATCTTCCATGAGTTTCTCCAACATCTCAAGAATTCTTTTTAAGGCTTATTCAATTTTGAATAGAGCCTTCTCAGTAATATTTTCTACTTGATCTTCGAGCGGTTTAGCAGCTACTATCTAACAATGGGTTATTCCTCAATGAGAGATTTTGGTCGGTGAAGATCCGTGTGGATCAATCGTAGAGACTATCCTAGATTAGAAGCTATTGCTAATAGAGTTCTGCCTAATTTCTCTAAGGGAACGCCACACCAAAGGAAGACACGCATCAACTGGTAATGCTCCTTACTTAGATGTTAGGTTTCTTTTAATAATTTTTATAAACCTATATGCATCTATGGAATGTTTCAACTTAGATTATACCAATCATGACATGCTTAGGAGATCCTTTAGGGATAATTTTATGTTTTGAAATTCTGTCTTGCAAGTTTGCATTTTCAATTACTGTCTTAATTAACCAGCAATATCGACATCAAAATGAGTTGAAGTTCTATAAATTGACACATGTAGACTATATTTGCATCAAATGCAAATCCAATAGCTACATGATGTGTTGTATTCTCATATTATTTGTCAAAATTTAGATTTCTGATATGGTTTAATAAACAATGGGTTCATCTTTGAATTTTTCCAACGATTAAGTTTCTTCATTCCTAAACTGTAAATTTATGAGTCTAGTTTCTTAAACAAATGATTTTATTGTAATGAACATGCATTACAAGTTATCAAGCAAATAATGTGTGTTTTCCACAGACTAACTTTTTTCTTTTAGAAGAAAATGTTAGTATATCGCATAGGCGATTATGTCACGTATGTCATTCAGGCTTAATGTGATGGGTAATTTATAATGATCAAAATATCACTATGTAAAGAGTTCCACTTAAAGGAAATCAAACTCATAATCCATTTCAAAAGGAACTAGAACTAAAATCAATTGCAACTTATTTGTTTTGATATATGAGTTTCAATAGACGTGAGGGTAAGGCATAAGCCTAATTTTTCATCACATTAAATGATGTCCATACTTGTTATGACATCATCTACTTGGTTACCCATAAATCTGAAGCTTCTATCTATCAAAAGATTTATGAATTTAGTAATAAATTAATTGGATTTGATTGTAAAGCATTAAAACTGAAGTGGTTAAAAGTACTTTTCAGTTAAGCTTACAGTTTTGTGTGATGAAGGGATTGAACATCGATTGTTTATTCTCTATACTCCATAAAAATATAGTTCTGATGAAAGGGGAAATTAAATTCTTCTTGTAATAGTTAAGTATACGTACTGAACCAAGTACCTTCAAAGTCTGTCTCTTCCAACCCATATGTGACATGGACTAGAAGTAAATCTAATTTTATCTTGGTTATGACATTAGAGTTGTATCACTTACTCCCTCACTACCTTAATAATATTGGAAAATTAAGTCCAAGAGGTAAATGGAGTGTCTCTTAAGATACTCCAACATATCAAAAGGATATGTTTTTATGGGGGAGAATGCGGATAGATCTAAAAAATTTGAATTACGAAATATCAATTTCTTAGAAATGAGTTCTATAGATTATGTGTATTAGGCAAAAACATGTCTTTTTACTAAGACTCTTGAACTTAATATTTTGGATATATCTTTAAGTGAGAGTAATTCAAATGTATTAGTTCATAATGATCACATTAATAAGGGATCTTGTTCCATGGGGGAGCCGAGAATCCAAAGCGTTATTGATCTAAGTGGGAGCTAATGTTATTGGTTCAAGTGGGAGTCAATATTTTTAAATCAAATATCATTGTTATATATCTAACTCTAGAGGGAGCAAATAAATGAGCTTTAAATGAAGAATTCCGATGTATGACATACATACATACATACATACATACATACATACATACATACATATATACATACATACATACATACATACATACATACATACATACATACATACATACATATATATGAGACATATTTATGAAGATTCGGAGCCTAAGTAATAAAATGAAATATTGTTCCAACCTTGAAAATTAAGTGTTCAAAGGAAGATGAATATTTGTGTGTGATGGAAGAAGAATTAAGTTAACTTGCCTGAAGGACATAAAAATACTGAGAACAAGTGGATTCCCAATGTAAATTAAAACCATTAGGCTTATAGTTAAGGGATGTGTATATTCAAACTAATAAGAATATGTTATAAGAAAATATTATTTCCAGTTGCAAAAATTACATCTATATGAATTATTTTAACTTCAGTAGTTATATCTTCCTTATTGTGGACTTCTATTCTTAGTGGAGAATTGTTATGAGAGACCTATATGACAAAATTAAGAGGATTTGTCTAATAGATTTGTAAACATGAGATTTCTTGAATTGAATAAGCCAATTTATAATCTCATGAGGTTTTAAGGTTATGGTATTTAAAATGGTAAATGAGAACCATTTTGTATATACCATACTAGTGAAAGATTGGGTGTTGAGTAACTTCGAGATGTAAGTCATGGAAAGGTCTGCATAAGTCATAGGATCGAGATCTAAATGAATGGATAAGATAATTAGTATCGTTGTATCTGGAATCTTGCATGAAAAGAGTTTGAGAAAGATTCCTTATGCAGAGTTATGAACATAAAAGTATTTCGATGACTAAGAATATGATTCTTAGCTTAAGTATTTATCCTTAAAATCCTGTCAAGTGGGAGGATATGGAAAAATTTCCATATGTTGGCATAACATACGCTATGTTATATTCCAAACCTAATCTAACTCATGTTGTGTGCATTGAAATAATATTTTAGTTTATTCCAGTTATAGAACATTGGAATACAACTAAGAAAATTGTAAGATACTTGTGAATGATCATTGGTTATGCTCTAATGTATTGAACCAAGGAAATAGACCTTATAAAATACATATGTGCATATTAGCTAAGGCTAAGGCTGGAATTGATTTTTTCCAATTATGATCAAAAATTTTATTTGACAAAAGAGACTTTTGAGCCTTCTTATGCTAAGTGCTCGAAATAAAATGTTGACTATTTAAAGAGATAGTCAAACATCGATATCTTATGAGATAGACCCGAAATACTGTAATGGCAATGAGTTTATCAATATCATGTATTTTGTTAGTTGTAAACTAAGTAACACGAGGAGATGTCAATATGAGGTATTTACCTACTCATTATATGCTTGTAGATTCATTTACATAGTATGTCTCCGAAAGATGTATATGTGAAATATATCAAAGAGTTAAATATGTGTAGATTATATTTATTCGATTACATCCTTTATCATATCCTTCAAATCGTGAACTATATTGTGATAACATAAATCAATTTTATTCTAAGCAATGTATGTGTGTGTATGTCATGTACATATATTACTTTTTCGTTCATAGCATGTCGGACAAAGAAGTAGCCCACTCATATGGGTGTTTACCCTAATGCTATCACGAAAATACAGACTAGAATGAGATTGATTTTGAACATACTATGTGTAATTCGAAAACCTGTTCAAAATCATGAATCGACTTGTTGAGTAACAAGAAAATCACAATGTATAGAACATTTCATACTAAATCCAAAAAGGAATCAGGTAAGAACTCTATAGTTCACATGACAATTGGTAATGATCTATCTGAATAGCTAAAGGTATTTCATATAGTCAAACAAGATTAAATGCTAAGGTGCATTGTAATCAGAACCTTTATATGGTGTTGGTTGATATGATAAGACATGCACTCCTTTGTAAGTGTAGAAAGGAAAGAACACCATGACACATTATCAAATTAGAAGAGGAACAAGTCCTTGAAGTAATGTGTGCTTAGCGACCATGAGATGAGAAGTTTTGTATGTTGTACAAGGATCTTAACTTCTCTAATATAAGACTCGGTCCATTAAACTAAAGAGTTGTTGGATGTTACCCTCAATACTATAGAGTTATCTTGTGAAATAAGAACTAGTAAGGGAGACTTAATCAAACACCAAGAGATTATGATTAGATTCGATCTGGGAGAGATTAGTTGGTGGACCGAACTAATTTTGTATGGAATTGATAGCTCGAAAGGAAGAATTGGTCAAATGTACATTCACCATAGTTATGTTAGTTCATCGGCTAGCCTATCGTTACAATTGTTATAAGATAGTGAAAGACGGATTAAAACGATGTGGATTTGGGTGATTGTCGATTAATCTAGGGTAAAGTATACACGCTATATATCAATGTGATATTATATTATATACTATATATTAACTTATATGGTTGAGTACCAACCAAAATAGTCTAGACAGACCTTAATGGTAAAAGATGTCTTCTGAATGCTATATATTAATTTATTTGGTTAAGTACTACTTGGGATAGTCTTGGTAAACCCTAATAGGTTCAAGACAAAGCGTTACTGATAGTATATCGGTCGCACGACTTCACAGCATGCAGAAGATTCGATAACCTTGTATGGTATGTGACCCGTCAAGTGTGAGTGGGAGATGTTGGAAATACCCGGTCCACCAGTGAGCAGGTCAATCGAGTCAAAGGATTCGATCCAATTTAGTTATTTGGACTAAATTGAAAAGTTATAAAACTTCAAAGATTTAATTGCAAATAATCAAGAGTTTAAGGACTTAATTGCAATTAATCCATTTTCATTTCCTATTTATAGGAAATCACGTGCAAATCAATGAAATGAGAATTCATAATTCATAATTCATGTTTTATTCATTTTCATTTCTTTTCCATTCTCTCTCCCGGGTTTTCATATCACGACGAAGACATCGTAAATTGATCATTATCGATCTTCGTCGGTGCAGAAGTTGTGGATATATATCCATACTCCGACACACCTTGAGATGGATTCGACTTGGCATTTGATGCGTCATTCTTCTATCTTCGGGCACGAAAAAAAGGTTAGAATCTGAATTAGTTTCTATTTTCGATTTCCTTGAGTATGTAAAATATGTAACTGAAACAATAATAATTTTAATTGTACAATTTGGATTAACCATATGCTTAATACATCAATCACCTCCTAAACTTGTTCGAAAAATTCAGTTGTCACCCAAATTTTCAAAAGTTCCAAATACTCCCGTAAAATTGCAAAAAATGCATCAGTTCTCCATCCCCTCAATATCACGTGTTAGCTTTTGTTTGGAGAGAAATAAAAAAAAATGATATATTTGAAAAGTCAAACTAACTAGATAATGATATGTGGCATTGAGGGGGGCCAAAGTGATTTATTTTTTGGCAAGTTCAGGGAATTTTTATTTTTATGACATGTTTAGGAAATATCTAACACATTTGAAAGTTCATTGTGGTAAGTAACTATTTTAAACAATTTCAGAGGTAATAGATACATTAGGCTTATTAGGCTTCTTTTTATGACTATATATATAATTATCCAATGCAATGTACATACTACAATTTTTTAGTCCTTATACAAATTTTTTGATTAAATTTAGACCTTTTGATTTTTTAGGAGTTTAAGAATTGGAACTCAATACTTACATCTTTTTTATGCACGTTAGGATGGAGGTGTGATCTGTTGAAATTTGGGGATTTCTGGGATGTTTCTGAAATCGTAAATACCCTTTCAGATTGAAATTTATTTGATCGGTTCACCAAACTTCTAATCAGATAAAATCTGAAATTTTGTCAAGAACGAGAATTTGATTTGCTACCCTAGAACCCCGCCAGAATCTGCCGTCCCTCTAACCCCTCAAATTGTAACAAAACCCGAACAAGTGTGCACTCCGCACTCACCCGACTTGTTCGATGAAATATCACAATCGCATTGGTCAAACTAGTGGATCCAATTACACTAAATTACTAATATGATCACCCATGGTTAGTGTTTATACAATCAAGGCTAGGTACAACTAAAGTATAATTAATGTATAACTGGTGTGACAATATATTAAAAAAAGTAAAAGAAAATTGTATAATCAAGGTGTGACAAGTGTGTTATGGTACAAACATTAGTAATTGAGGTCTAACTAGTGCTCCAGTGTATGCACATGTTGTGTAAGGTAATAACTAAAGTCTCAACGTATACGAGAATATAAAAGAAAGTACTCATTGTGGGACTATTTAGCCGACATGTTTTCAATGAACATATGTAATATAAGCTTATATAGGTAGGCAATTTGTTAGTAAAGATTGTACTTTGGATATAATATTCATATTGTTAATACTGTTGTTGGAAATATAATTCATCAAATATATGTATCATATTACAATCACTGATAAATAGGATCTTGAATGAAAATAAACTTGCAAATTTGCAACAAAATGGAGGGAAAAGGAAAACAATGCGCTTAATGCAAAAAAAAAAAAGTAATTCTTTACTTCTCTAAAAGAGATTTTAAATTGTTTGATCTTTAGCAACATAATTCCAAGGAACTTTGCATGAATGTCCCTTTACACAAAAGAAGCTCAGATGTGTTGTAAAATTTATGAGCACTGCACTATATACAACCACAACAGTAATACCATACACCAAATGAATAAAAATCAGAGCAACCGCTTACCGCAACTTTCAAAATAAAACCGCAAGCCAAAGCTGCGCCCTTTATATGCACTTCTTCCCCTGATATCGCAGTGTTAGGACTTAAATGCTATGATTCCATGTGGAAATACAAATTCGCTATTTGCAAAACCGCCGTATATCACATGTTAATCCCGGCTTGTTCGAGGGCGGCTGTCATTGAAGCAGATGCCTCTTCAAGGCTTCGCTTTTTCTCTACTGTTCGGAAAGCTTCGATACTATCCCCTTCCTCCCAATCGTCAAAGTCGTCCAACCCTATTCCACATTCCAGTCCTGCATTTACCTGCAGAGCCACCACCCACAGTTCAATTAATAATGCTTTTATTTTGCGTTCCTTTTCACAACCATATCGAAGTTGTTGAAGATAAAAGGAGGCATGGTAATGTCTGCAGAATGCAAAATATGAGTTGGGCAAGCAACTAGGCTAAGGGCTTGTTTGGCATTGATGTCGGAGCTGTTGTCACGGAAAGTTTCACTTTTAACGGAACGACATATTTTGACATTGGATGAAAGATTTTGACTCTTAACTGTTTGCCATAAGTTTCCAAGTTTTTCGGGACAGCAACTTGGAAAAACTTGAAAATGGAGCTTTTCGGAAAAGCACCCAAACTAGCCCTAAAACATATTTCTACCTCTAAAATGGACTAGAGCAACTTAATTCCAACAACAGTTTCAAGCATGAGGTGTCTGTAAAAATGAGCAAATAATTCTACTCCTATGCCTAAATACAGATTTGCACATCAAACCACTTCCACATAAATTTAGAACAGAAGGAGGGTAGAACCAAGAGTGAACTTGATAATAATAATAACCTAAAGAACCATTACATCTAACCTGTCGAAAAGCATAATCACAAGGGTTCAGCACGAATACCTCTTTCACTACTTCCTTCACTCGTCTCAAGGAATCGAGAATGCCAGTATGGACCGTCTTTTGTTTTCGAATAACCTTAATCCCACAACCTTTCTCTATTTTCCCGTCGGTAACCATGCATCCAGCAACACGACCACTGCCGCTGCTAAACACAGCACGCACTTCCGCTGAGCCAATCGTTTCTTGTTCCTATTAGTAAAAACAAAATGTATAAGATAAAAAAATTAATATCAAAAAACAAGTTCAAGGAAGCAACATGTTGAAGCCTTAATTCTTAAAGAGAAGATGCAAATGGTTTGAATTGACCTCAACAGGCTCGAGAAGTCCTTCCATTGCTTTTCGAACGTCATCGATGAGTTCATAGATGACTCTATAGAGCCGAATCTCAACACCTTTATTGTCAGCATAGGTCTTGACAGAAGCGGGTGCTTTGACGTTAAAGCCTAAAATGATGGCTTCGCTGGCAATGGCAAGATCAACATCACTGGCACTTACATCCCCCGTTGCTTGCAAAAGGAACTTCAGAGTCACATTAGCTTGTGGCAGCACTTGTAAGGCTTGCCTCACTGCTTCAATCGATCCCTGCTCATCATTGACACAGCTTTATTCTTATTGCTATGGTTTACAAAAGTTGGTGGGGAAAAACAACATGCTTAAAAGTTGTGTAGGAGGAAATGTGCATACCTGAACGTCAACTTTCATAATGATATTCAACTGGTGCAAGTCTAATCCGGACAGCTTTCCTGATGAGATGGCTGATCCCAAGGACGAAAGCGTAATCTTCCCATCCCCAGCCTTTGCTGATATGCGTTCATCCCGCAATGATACAGCGCGTTCTTCTGCCTTTTCACGTGCGATGTCAAGAGACGAAACTACCTCAAATTCATCACCAGCAATTGGTACATTACTCAACCCGATAACCTATGAACGGAAAACAAAGTACTTCGTAAGGAAAGCTTAGGAGACAAGTGAGAACCACAAAAACAGTTCAGTTTTTGGGCATCATATAGTCAAAACGCGTATTATTTCCAAACCCAGCATATAAACATTTTCTTACAGGCATAAATCTTAGTCTACCAATATGAAAGCGGAATAAAAAAATAATGTTAATACTGTTAACTATGTCCAGTCGAGGGAGACTTGAAAGTGAAATTAGATGAGTAAAATTAGAAAATTAAGCATTGTTAACACTTAGAAGTTTTAATTTATCACATATAATCAAATAGTAGTAAGAGTAACAATAAACCAACAGTTATACAAAGATTATCCAAGCAGTTATGCAAACAACGATACACAGAGAAAAGAAATATATAAGTAACCTGAACAGGAATAGATGGGCCAGCCTCATCAACCCGATTTCCACCATCATCAAATAAAGCTCGCACCTAATAACGAATTAAAGTCTCCATGGGTTAACTTTTAAACTCATTTAGACGCATTACAACGTAAAGTTGATTCAAAGAAAGTGTCACTCAACCTTTCCAAATGATTCTCCACAAACCACTACATCCCCTATCTTAAGTGTGCCATTTTGTACAATAAATGAAGCGACAGGCCCTTTAGATTTGTTAAGACCTGCCTCGATAACTGTACCCTTTGCATTTCTATGTGGATTAGCCTTCAACTCTTGTAACTGAAACGATCATGCACAGATGTCACAGAGAGAGAGAATTCCTTAATATAAAATAAATTACAAGTGGGCTTCAGTTATGTCGTCAAATATTGAAAGAATTCAAGAACTAATTAGATCTACTAACCTCGGCAACAAGCATAACGGTTTCTAATAAATCATCTACATGTTGCCCCTTAAGAGCACTGATCTGTTAAAAAATGATAGAAAAGAATCATCAATTTAAAATAAATAGAGCTTAAAGTAAATATGCAACGAAAAAAATAGGAATAAATATCAAACCTTAACCATTGGGATGTCACCACCCCAATCTTCAGGCATGAGACCCATTGAAGAAAGCTCTTGCATGACTCTTTCGGGATTAGCTCCATCTTTATCAATCTAATTGTATAGAAAAAAAGTCCTTAAAGAATCAGCAAGGCCTAACTCACAAAATATTGCAGACTTAAAAGTTAAAAGTGAAAAATTCCATTACTATTTTATTTTAGATACCTTATTGATAGCAATTACAATGGGAACTCCAGCTGCTTTGGCATGAGCTATGGCTTCACTAGTTTGAGGACGAATTCCATCATCGGCTGCCACCACAATAATAGCAATATCTGTTACCCTGGCCCCACGAGCTCTCATAGCTCCAAAAGCCTACATAACCACATAATATAATAAACATCATTTAAAAGGCAAGAAAGTACAATCATGATATGGTTTACACTAATATAACACATATGAGAAGTCCCAAGTTAAACCAGATATAGCTTACCTCGTGCCCAGGAGTATCGAGGAAAACACAAGGTTGCAACTTGCCATCAACAGGCACCATAACTTTATAAGCACCGATTCCTTGAGTAATCCCACCAGCTTCTGAGGCAGCAACCTGTGAATAATTTAATGTAAGTTTTCGTCATTCTAGAGATGATTACATATAGATTCAAAACCCAGTACGGGACTCACTCATTTACTCTGTACCATGAAGAGAAAAACATTGTAGAAATAACTATTCATACAACTACAAGTACGAAAATCGATGCATACCTTAGTTTTACGAATGTGATCCAGTAAGGTGGTCTGTGATGCAAAACGAACAGTTATCACATCAGAAAACTTTGAACAAACATATTAAAATTCAATTAGAAGAAAGAGAGCAACCGTGCTTCACCTTGCCATGATCTACATGCCCCATTATAGTAAGAACAGGAGGCCTATCTTCCAGTTTGTCCAAATCCTCTTCTTCCAGAATTTCCCTTTTTCTTGCCATTTGTTCAACTCTAACAGGATCAGCTTCTATGACCTCAACATCATACTCCTTACATACCATCTTCACTATGTCCTTATCCAAAGTCTGTACTCCATCAGGTTTAATCCCCTTTGTGTACAAATATCCAAGAATCTCGCCTTCGTTGATGGCTAAGTTGTAGGCCAACTCCTCAATCAGCATCCCATCTTCTTCAACCTCCAAAATATCTACTTTCACCGGGGCTGCCTCTTTAGCTGCCTGAAGCCTAGCAGCCTTTCGACTCGCTTTGCTCCATTTTCTCCCTTTCCTGGCTGCACCTGCAATCGCCACATTCAACTCTGACACCTCCTCGTCAGGAATCTCGTCATCACCGTTGATTCGTCTTCGCATTCCTCCAGTTGAAACCTTCTTCCTGTCTCTGAGCTTCCCAAAGGCAGGGCCTTTTCCTGGTTTCGTGGGTGTCAAAACTGCCTGGGCTATTACAGGATCAACCACTGGTTTCTTCCGAGCAAATTTGTCAACTAAAATTGGCCCACTGTTCTTTTTAACGATCGAATCAGAATCCGCTGCCTTTTGAGGCGCTCCCACATCCTGTTTTTTAGTCACAGGGGGAGGGGCTACACTTGGCTTCATCTGTAATTTCGGTTGAGGTCTCATTGGTGGCTGCAAAGGCTTTAAGGGAACACTAGCTTGAGATTCTGGCTTTGTCTCTTCTCTTGGAATAGGTTCTTTCAAAACTTTATTGCTAATTTTAGGAGCTTCTTGTACAACTTTTAGCACGGATGCCACAGTGTCCCCTTTTCTCCATACACTCTTCAAAGTCTTGGTCTTTTGAGTAGCAGCTCGACTTCCACGTTTCGAAACTCCCGAATTAGTAGCCCCGTTAGATGGTGTAATCTTATTTACATTTCTATTGTTACTAGAATTACCCAATCCATCTGGTTTGGAAGTGTTAAGCTTTTCGGCTTTCTCCAACACCTCATCAAGAGACTCGATAACCTTGTTCATCTCTTGTTCTTCTTCTTCATCATCGCTATCTCTAGAATTCGGGTTCAAACCAATAGAGTTTATACCTAAAACGGATTCCCCTTTGGAAGGAGCTTTTAACACAGGCTTAGGTGCAGGCTTAAGAAGGATTTCACTGTCAGCATCAAAGCTACTACTTGCTCCAAATGAAGCATTACTAGAATCAAGGGAAATAGATTTACCCTGTTCAGCAATGAAATCTGTAGTAGTAACTGAATATTTACAAACACAATGCCATCTCTTTCCACCTGTAAGAGACCTTTTAGATAAAGAAACTCTCCGAACAAGTGAATATGAAGACGAATAAGAAGAAGAAGAAGATGATGAAGACTCTGAAGAACTAGAAGTGGTACTTAGGCTTCCTAAGCTAATCAAAGAGGCCAATGACGGCATACTTCCTACAAGAACCACCATTGAACCCATCCAAATTAAACTACTCAATCTCTCTAATTTCTCGCCAAACAGGAAAACCCTTTACAATTCCATGCTTGAAGAAGGAAAAATAACAGTATTTCACAAATCCATACCCTCCACAGAATAAATTAATAGAAATAGAGAAGATGGAAATTAGCAGCGCTTACCTCTCTTAAAATGCAATTGGGGAAATACCCAATTGAGAATTGATGGTAGAGAGAGGAAAGGTAGAAGGGCAGAAAGGAGAAAGGGTTATGTGGATGGAACTGAGATGAAGATATAAGCTGCAATTTGGCATTTGTGTGGTTCCTCTCATCCTGTCAAAATTTCCAGCTGATAAGGCTCCAAGATTTCTCATTTTTTCCCAAAAACAAGAAATAAGTAATAAACTTATTTATTTGCTCCTTTTAATATTTTCTATATTGTGAATTTCTGAAATTAGAGCAGTTAAATTTGATTTTTTTTTCTTTTGGTAAAATAACTACTATGAAGAAATTATTAAGTGAGTTCTGCATAACAATTTTAGGCCGTAAACTGAATAATTTCACCTTCAGATTTTATGTTTAGACGACATTATAATTATAAATTAAGTTCGTCAATTTTTTTAAATTATTCTTATTATTTTTATAAATTAATCGTTATTTTATCTATTTATTTTATTTCACTGATGAGATGCTAATTAGTTAGTTTAACTATCTTTTTCAACTAGAGAAAATTATCTCTAACAATTGCATATTTAAATAGTTAGAACTTCTATAAAAATGTAAGTAACTGATAAAGCATGTATTTTTTCGTGTTGAAATAATTAAAATCTGAAAATTTAATTATTGTTAATTAATGATTATTTAAAGATTTAATAAGAACTAAAAATTGATTGATTTTGAAAGCAGATTTCGCATAATTTGCACTAAATTAATTACATGATAAAAAAAAGAGTAGTGAATAATAGGTACACGATTATGGACGTGCTGCCAATGGAATTTATATGTACATTTGGAATAAATCACAAGTATTGTCTTCAAATCAAATTTTACGTTCTTTATTATTTTATTTTTTTGACACTTGTAAGATTATTTTTTTATTTTTTAATTTTTTATCTTTCAACTTTTCGGTTTTGGGATTATAAATGAGCTAAGTAGTTCATGAACGATTCGGTGTTTGGCTCGATGTTGAAAAAACCTGGTCCGCCCGTACGAGTCAATCAGGTTAAAAGATCCGATCCAATTTAGTTATTTGAACTAAATCAAAAAATTATAAAACTTTAAGGAATTAATTACAAATAATTAATAATTTAAGGACTTTATTGGAAGTGAATATTTAGAAGTGTATTCATTTTCAATTCATTTTGAATTGATTTTCATTTCATTATCTCTTTCGGGTTTTCCGTCTCACGATGAAAACATCGCAAATTGATTGTTATCAATCTTCATTGTTGTTGAAGTCGTGGACAGTAATTGTTTTTCGATACACCGTGAGACAATTCCGATTCGGCTTTATAAAGTGGCGCTCTTCGATCTTCGTACATGGAAAAAGGTTAGAATTCGAATTCGTTTCTATTTCCAATTTCCTTCATTTTGATCTATCTAATTCAATAGACATGAGAGTAAGGCATAAGTCTAAATTTTCATCACATTAAATGATGTCCATACTTGTTATGGCATAAGTCTACTTTATTAACCATAAATTAAAGTTTGTATATATCAAAAGATTTATGAATATAGTAATAAATCAACTGGATTTGACTGTAAAGCATTGAAACTAAAGTGGTTAAAAGTACTTTTCAATTAAACTTATAGTTTTGTGTGATGAAGGGATTGAACATACATTGTTTATTCCCTATACTCTATAAAAATATAGAGTTAATGAAAGGAGAAAATAGATTCTTCTTCCAATAGTTAAGTATACGTACTAAACCAAGTTACCTTCAAAGTCTATCTCATCCAACCCATATATGACATGGACTGGAAGTATATATAATTTATCATGGTTATGACATTAAAGTTATATCACTTACTCCCACGCTACCTTTATAATTTTGGGAAATTAGGTCCAAGAGGTAGATGGGGTGTCTTTTAAGATACTCGAACATATCAAAAGGATATGTTTTTATGGGGGAGAATGCACATAGATTTGTAAAAATTTGAATCACGAAATATCAATTTCTTAGAAATGAAATCAATAGATTAGGTGTATTAAGCAAAAACATGTCCTTTTATTAAGACTCTTGAACTTAATGTTTTAGATATATCTTCAAGTGAGAGAATTCAAATATATTGGTTCATAATGATCACATTAATAAGGGAACTTGTTCCATGGGAGAGCTAAGAACCCAAAGTGTTATTGGTCCAAGTGGGAGTCAATATTTTTAACTCAAGTGTAAGTTTAGATCATTATTATATTTCTGTCTCAAGATGGAGCACAGAAATGAGCTTTAAAGAAAGAATTCTGAGGTATGATAAATATATGAGACATATTTATGAAGATTCGGAGCCTAAATATTTATGAAAATTCGGAGCCTAAGTAATAAAACAGAAAATTGTTCCAACCTTGAAATTAAGTGTTTTAAAGGAAGATGAATAGTTGCATGTGATGGAAGAAGAATTAAGTTAACTTGCCCGAATGACATAAAAATATTGAGAACAAGTGGATTTTCAATTTAAAGTAAAAGCATTAAGCTTATTGTTAAGGGATATGCATATTCAAACTGATAAAAATATGTTATAAGAATATATTCTTTTCAGTTGTGAAAATTACATCTATATGAATTATTTTAACTTTAGTAGTTATATATTCCTTAAAGTTACATCAAATAGGTGTATGGACCTCTATTCTTAGTGGAGAATTGTCATGAGAGATCTATATGATAAAATTAAGAGGATTTGTCTCAAAGATTTGTAAACATGAGGTTTCTCAAATTGTATAAATAAATTTATAATCTCATGAGATTTTAAGGTTATAGTATTTAGAATGGTAAATGATAACCATTATGTATATACCATTTTAGTGAAAGATTGGGTGTTGAGTAACTTCGAGATGTAAGTCATGGAAAGGTCTACATAGGTCCTAGGATCGAGATCTAAATGGATGGTAAGATAATTAGTAGCATTGTCTGTAGAATCTTGCACAAAAAGAGTTTGAGAAAGATTCTTTATGCAAAATTTTGAACTCATAAGTATTCCGATGATTGAGAATATAATTATTAGTGTAAGTATTTGTCCTAAATCTCTTGTCAAGTGGGAGGATATGGAAAATGTTCCTTATGTTGGCATTACATATGCTATATTATACTCCAGACCTAATATAACTCATGTTGTGTGCATTGAAGTAATATATTAGTTTATTCTAGTTTTAGAACATTGGAAGATCTTTAAGAAAATTGTAAGACACTTGTGAATGACCATTAGCTATGATGCTTTAATGTATTGAAGTAAGGAAATAGACCTTATAGAATACATATGTGCATATTAGCAAAGGTTAAGGCTAGAATTGGGTTTTTCCAGTTATGGTCAAAGATTTTATTTGAGAAAAAGAGACTATTGAGCCTTCTTATGCTGAGTGCTCCAATCAAAATGATGACTATTTAAAGAGATAATCAAACATCGATATCTTATGCAATAGACCCGTAATAACGTAGTAGCAATACATATATCAATATCAAGTATTTTGTTAGCTATAGACAAACATGAGATGTCAATATGAGGTATTTATCTACTCATTACATGCTTGTAGATTCGTTTATGAAGTATGTCTCCGAAAGATGTATATGTGAAATATATCAAAAAGTTAAATATGCTTAGATTATATTTATTCGATTACCTCATTTATTATACCCTTCAAATCGTGAACGATATTATGATAATATAAATGATTTTTATTTTATGAGCAATGTATGTGTGTGTATGTTATGTACATATATTATTTTTTCGTTAATAGCATGTCGGACAGAGAAGTAGCCTACTCACATGGGTGTTTACTCTAGTATTGTCATGAGGAACCAAACAAGGATGAGATTGATTTTGAACATACTATGTGTAGTTCGAGAACATGTTCAAATTTGTGAATCGACTTGTTGAGTAACAAGAAAATCACATTGTATAGAACATTGTATGCTGAATTCCAAAAGGAATCAGGTAAGAACTATGTAGTTCACATGACAATTGTTCATATTCTGTTTGAATAGCTAAAGGTAGTTAATATAGTCGAACAAGGTTAAATTCTAGGAAGCATTGTAACTGAAACCTTTATATGGTGTTAGATAATATGATAAGACATGTGCTCCTTTATAAGGGTAAAAAGGAAAGAACACCATGACACATTATCAAATTAAAAGAAGAACAAGTCCTTGAGATAATGAGTGCTTAGCGACCATGAGATGAGAAGTTTATACATTGTACAAGAATCTTAACTTCTCTAATGTGAGACTTAGTCCATTAAACTAAAGAGTTATTTGTACCCTACCCTCAATACTATTAAGTTATCTTGCGAAATAAGAACTAGTAGGGGAGATTTGATCAATCACCAAGAGATTATGATTAGATTCAAAATGAGAGAGATTGGTTGGTGGATCGAACTAGTTTTGTATGGAATTGATAGCTCGAAGGAAGAATTGGTCAAATGTACATTCATCATAGTTTTGTCAGTTTATCGGCTAGCCTATCATTAAATTTGTTGTAAGATGGTGAACGACGGTTTAAGGCTTCTAAGATCTAAACAATGTGGGAGTGGGTGATTGTCGACCAATCTAGGGTAAAGAATATTAGTTATATATCAATGTGATATTAATTATATGCTATATATTAACTTATATGGTTGAGTACCATTCAAAATCGTCCCTAACTAGTGCAAGATGTTTTCTGAACACTAGATATTAATCTATCTGGTTAAGTACCACTCAGGATAGTCTTGGAAGACCTTAACAGGTGCAAGACAAAGTATTCCTTATAGTATGTCGATCGAACGACTTCACAGCATACAGAAGATTTGATAACCTTGTACGAAACATAACCCGTCAAGTCCGAGTGGGAGATGTTGGAAATACCTTGTCCATCCGTGAGAGGATCAATAGGATCAAAGGATCCAGTCCAATTTAGTTATTTGGACTAAATCGAAAAGTTATAAAACTTCAAAGAATTAATTACAAATAATTAAGAGTTTAAGGACTTAATTGCAATCATCAATTTTCATTTCATATAGAATGAAATTGGAAGTGCATGTTAGAAGTGTATTCATTTTTTAATTCATTTTCATTCCATTATCTCTCCCGTGTTTTTTGTTTCACGATGAAAACATTGCAAATTGATCGTTATCGATCTTCGTCGTTGGAGAATTCGTGGATAATAATTGTTCTCCGATACATCGTGAGATAACTCTGATTCGGCTTTATAAAGTGGCATTCTTCGATCTTCGAACATAGAAAAAGGTTAGAATCCGAATTAGTTTCTATTTCTATTTGATTCACTCGATAAAAACTCGACTCGACTTGATAGATAAATTATTAGTTCATGAACATGAATTAGGATTTGATTCGTAAACGAGCCAAACATAAACAATGCAAAACTTGACTCAAAAACTTTAGAACAAGTTCATTAACTGACTCGAAAAAGCTCATAAATTAGTTCGATTATAATTTTTATATATTAAAATTATGAAACTTTAATAAAATATAATATTTGAGACTTATTATAATAAATCACTAAAGTCTTTCTTTTAAAAAAGGTAATGCTACGTAACTCGGGTGAATGAAGTTTCATTTTATCTATAAACAACCATAATTTTCATGTGTTATTTAATTTTGAATTATAATTGTTTTATGTTATGATTAAGGATTTTTATACATGTAATTTGTTATAATTTGATGATGTAGTGAATTTATTTTGATTTAACAAACCTTAAATACTTAATGTATGATGTTATTGTTTTTGTTTGTGAACAAAATAAATGAAGCAAGTGAGAACTCCACTCAACAAGGAAAAGCAAGTGAGGATGTTACTAACGTAAATTTTACAGGTGATGAAGGAACTCCCTCAAGAAGACTTAGCTAATTCAGCCATCTTGGCTCAAACTAGGGAATCGGCAAGGAAGCAATTCCCAATTCTCAAAACTGATGCTGAGTTGGATGGAGCAGTAAGCTGAGTGCTACTATCTCAAAAATTGACGAACTTATCCGCAAGATGCAAGGCTAAGATACCAGAGTTTGATGCGCACTCTAGTATTCTTGTTGAATTACTCTATTTTGAAGAATTTAAGAAGATTCAAGGAAGCCTGTATGCCATCCTCAATCATTTAGCAAAGGAGAGTGCGAAAAGCCTTGTGGACAAGATGGCACTTAACTGGACTTTCTAATTTTGCAGGTCAGGTCAATGCAGCTGTCTCCTCTATCCCCACGTCTACTATTATCATTAACGCGGTAATAAGAAGATGAAGGGTAGTATAAACATTGTTACAGAGCAACTAAGTAGCTTGAATGCCACTTTGGCAACTCAAGCTACGTAATTTCACAAGTTTGGTGAAGAACAAGTCAAAATAAAGAGAAGCACTGACACCAAGATTAGCGATTTGTACAAAGAATTTGGAGAAATTAAAGATCTTGGTCATAGAATGTGTAAGCTAATGGATCTCATGTCAAAGCTTATGGTTAGCTATGATAAGAAGATTGATAGGGTCATTCAAACTGTTGATGAGATTGCAAAGAAAGTGGAGAAACTAGTGTTGAACCTGGATGCGCTTGAAGAGAAGTTTGACTCAACCTACAAAGTGATGAATGATAACACTGATAACTCAGTGAAGAATGCATAGAAAGCTCTCTGGATGCAATGGGAAAACTATTCGCTGAGCCATTTGAGACCCAAAAAATGGTCTCTTAGTGCACAAAAAGTTGAATGCCATCAAGGATTGTCTATATGATATGCAGAATAATGTAGATCAACTGATCACCATTGAGATGTATGATTCAAGGGATATTGAATTCACGACGAAGACCATGAACAATTTCTACCCTATGATCATTGACATGGAAGCCAAGCTGAAGATAGCACTTTCTACTTCAGATTTCAGAGGTCTGTTGCAATACTTTCAACAGTTTGTCTCTCAAGATTCAATCAAATAGTTCATCTCACCCGGTGTCATCATCTACTTCTTGAGGAACTTAATGATCAAGGCATCCTAACGCTTAAGAGAAAAGAGCAGCTAGAGTTTGAGATATCTCCAGCCTTCATAGGCAAGCAAGAAGACTTCCAAGCTACTATCAACTCCTTTAATTTGTATCTAGAATAAATTGTGAAGGCTAAATAACAAAGGAGGAGAAAGCAATTGAAGATGCAACAAGGACAGCTCGGTAATATCATCATTCATTACCTTAAAGGTCCGAGCGTCCTCAACCTCATCAACAACAACAATCTCAACATCAACAACATCAACTGCACCATCAAAGCAGCTATCCAAAAAGCAGTGGACAATCTTCTAATCAGTCACGTAGATAGCTTTAGAATATTTAAACTTGTAATAGGGGTTAAATATAATCACTTAGTGTTGAACAAAATTTATGTACTGCCTAAGTTTTTGATATTAATGAAAATATTCAAGTTTGTTCTATCATCAAGTTAAGAGCTTCTTAACTTTATATTTGCTGTTTATACCTGTTGCTTCTGTTTATAAACTGTTGTAGGAATTAATGAAAAGACTAACCTCAAAAGAAAAGCTGAAGTAAGACAAAGTCCCAATTCGAAGAAAATTCTTCTAAGTATGGGGGAGTTGAGCTAAGTGAAGAGAATCCACTTAAAATGAGGGAGTTGTGAACACGGGGTTTTATACCAGCTCTCGCGTTCAATGATGATGGCTTTTCGGGATTTTTTATTCTTGGATCACACAATTTTCGACCGTCGATGACCTTCAAATGGGAGTTCTGCTCGTTAAAAATAATGTTTGGGGCCGTAAATAAATATTTAGGACCATAGAAAATATTTAAAACCATCAAAGTGAAAATTTAAAGGCTTAAAATATTTTTAAGATACATAAATAAATATTTAAGGGTCCAAAATAATTTAATTAAATCATTTTATTTTAAGAAAATATTTGTATGTGTGTGTGTGTGTGTGTATATATATATATATATATATATATATAATATTTAAATATTATTTAAAATAAAATTTAAAAATATATATAATAATAATAATACGGGTGGACCAAATTTGGCCACCTTCGTTAGAAATTTCAGCGACCTCACTGGTATTTCCAGCGAGCCCGAGTTAAGCCCCGGCCCGGACTCTATAAATACCGGGATTTTTTTGGATTGAAGGGGGCTCGGAATTTTAGAGAAAAATTTAATTTTCAAAAGAAAAACAACACGAGAAAATTACAAAAATATTTTCTTTCAAAATTCTTCAAAGATATTCAGATCCGAAACATGTTTGGATTCCAAATTTTAGTTTTTTTCAAATCATTCTTCTTCCTACATTTCTTAAAAATCCTCAGATATCCTCGGGTCTAAAACAAATTTAGATCCCGAGTCTGGTTATCTTTAAGGATAAACAATTATTTTTTCACATAAACACAACTATAAAAAAACGAATGAGGAACGCTCATGGGGATTAAATGGATACACCGAAGTGGATTCATACAGAAAGGGTAAGCCTCTGAGTTCCTAGAATTGCTTTATCTCGTGTTTCCGATGTTGTTCTACATGTGGACCTAGGAATATTTTTTTTATTTCATTTATTATGTAAATATTGTTGTAATAATTCTTCTCCATCTTTTTTTCCTTTTTGTTTAATAAAAATACATATGTTACAATCCCCCCACGAAGGAAATAAAAATTATTCTTGGATAACAAACCTCACCTCTTGCCATGCGAGCAATTTCATTAATAAAAACGATCAACATATTTGTAATAAAATGAATTTTTTTATTCCTAAATAAGAAATTTTCAATCGTCGATATTTTAATTAAGCCACATGGGGCCTCGCCAAAATTAAATCGAACATACATGCAAATATTGTGCCATATCTCTTACTAACCTTTGTGGATGCAGGTTAGATGAATGCCTAGGATTTTATTTTCCTTCGGGTATTACAAATATTATTTTTGGGAAATGTAATCAATAGATTAGGCGGGCGGTTGCATCCCCCGACGTTATGTAACTTTTAATCTTTATTTTTTCGCATTTATTTACCGCTTTGTGTATGGATTTACTACTTTTCGCACATACGTTAAATCATGCATAATAACTTCAAAACAACTTAAGCGCGAATATGCATAATTAAGGAATACGGTTTTCTATAAAATGTAATATAATGTGATCTAATAAGAAATAAGCAACTTATCCCGGACCCAAATCTCTGTGTCTTAGTGGGCCGTCCCCCGGACGTTAAGCCTCACAAGACTCTAATTCTTGGAAAGAGCTAATCTAGGTGACAATTCCACACTAAGAGACGGCGGATTCTGGTTTGTCCAATCTAAAATGTTTTCACTCTCTCTTTCCAACCTTCCGGGTCCCCGACCCGGTACTTTTTGAACACCCCGGTGAACCGCGTCTCTCATCTCCGCGAGCTCTCGGCCTATCGCTTCGTGTCGTCTGCTCACAGTGGAGACTCCACGGGGGATTTTTCTAAAAACTTGTTTTTTCAAAGATTTTAGATTTTGGATAAGTGCCGAAAATTATTGATCACATTATTCTGTTTTCTTTTAATTATGACATATTCATAAATTTCGCATTGCAATAGTAGGGGTTAGCCCATAAGTCTAAGGTACCCCTATTACTCCAAAGCTTTCTCTTGTACTAATCCGCCTCCCTAAGAAAAGATAGTACTTGAGCGAGTGGAGCACTTGTTGCCATATCGCATGTACCTCCCTCGTTAGAACCCATTTGGGGAGAGGCTTGGAGTGTATTCTAGTGCACAAGAACCTTCTAAATCAGCAACCCATTTACAAACCTCGTGTAAATAAACCATAGGCATTTTCCCTAGGGTGTTACCCAACAAACGACCATGCATTATATTTTTCTTGCAGGTGCGCTCCTTAGTACTAAGATGAACCAAACTTAGGATAGAGACTAGCCAAAAATCCTATGCGCGGGAGTTGTATGGTTAGAAGTTTGGACGTTGTATGCTTTGTGCTACGTACTTATGTCATGCTAACCACGAATCTTAGTGCAAACACTTAAACGCACACACTCATAATGTTAATATGATGTAACATAACATCTTCTCATCGTCATGCTTAGGATTAGTTGACACTCGAGATCGTGTCACCCTAGGACAACATGAACCAATTAGAGTCATGAAACTTCACTTACCCCTTCCCAGCAAGATGTCCACTTGACATCCAGCTATTAGCCCATATAGGATAAACTTACCTTTCTTTTACTGCTTGATGTCCATTTGGCATCCGACACTTAGCCCATAAAGGGACAATAATATATCCCACAAATTACCTATTAGATGTCCACTAGACATCCAACTTACAGCCCATACAGGGCAATCACACATACCACATAGCCCAAAAGGGGTAAATTTCTACCAAAACCATTTTTTTCCTACATCATGTGATGTCCCTGTTGACATCTGAACCTAAGCCCACACGGGGTAAACTCATTTCAAAAACCTTACCAAATCCCCAAGGCTATATACTTAATACCCGAACCATCCGCCCACACAGGGCAATGACTTGTACATCACCACATACCCTCAAATAATGATGACCACATGGGCATCCAAAAATCCACCCTAATTGGGCAAAATAACCAAATCATTCATTAAATAGCTACATACGGTAGTTGTTCTCGTTTTAAATGGGGTATGTCACATTGCTTACCCGAAATCAATTTGACCTCCTCATTCCATGAGACCTAGTCATGGTACGAAATCTCAAACTATTGACCTATTATCACACGGTAATTTGGTCACTTCATATACACCATTCACGTTACGATGTCACACAGACATCGTACAGATCTCAAATTCAACCCCAGGAGTTGGATTTTCATTTCCACCTATTTTCATTTTTACCAAACTACTAACCTGTTTGTTTTAAATGGATTGACAAATATATTATTCACATCATGGCATGCTAACCCCTTGTGAATGCAGCCATAACATTAAACATCTCACGCATTTTTCACATCACTAAACATGTCATAATTTCTAAATGCATGGTCTAGTCTTCTACTTGTGTATCGAAGGGAGGGGTCTGCTCATTGCCTGGTCCGCATTTCTTCAATCGTGGCCAATCTAGAGGAGGTTTCGTACACTGACTCAAGTGAGGACTCGGGTTCTGATTTAGATTTAATTCAATGTGCATCGATTATGGCCAATCCATAAGAAGAAGGTGCGGGTGAAGATCACCCTATCCTTACGGGATAAAATTCTCAACAGACACGTTAGTCATTGGTGAGTGTCGAGATTACAGCTGCCTAAAATGCCTTTACCAACAGCGAACAGCTAGCATCACTAATTCGCCAATACGATGGGAGAGCTCAGAATGTGGTGTCCACCCCAGAGGTCACCCTTAACAATGGCAATCTAACTAGCCGGCCTGGAATAGGGGGACCTTCCACCTCTCATGCGATGTACCCAGCTCTTACTACATTATTAGTCCGGGGTATGACAAAGTTAGCTGAACCAGAATCAATCCTTCCCAGGATAACTTAGGCAGCCAACATTCGTACTAGGGCCTTTCTATCAAAGAATAACCCAAGAGCCTATTCCCAGTTGGAGTACATCAATGGCCTCACAATTTCAGGCACCTCAGATGCCCAATTTTGCAGCATATCCACAAGGGTAATATGGTTTCTATCTAAACACTAGGAGCACCATCCTCCAATAACCAGGCATGGTGGAATTGTGGCAACAATTCTTGGCCACTCACGGTGGCCACCTAAGGAACACATACCCTACATAGCCAATGATCGGGGATCAAGACAACTTGCCCAAAGTATGTGAGATCTGGCGACCTACGCGCTCACTTAATGCATTATCAAATGGTGATTATGGCATTAAGGGTCAGTGAACGGATGATGGCTAAGCTCTTTGTCATCACCTTAGGCCACCCAGTTAATGAATAGTACATCCACCTTCCGCTGGACATAGCTACTGATTGGAATATGTAACACCCCCGGATTGGGAGTGTCACGGTAACAGTAACTTATCAATTTACAATATTTCACATTAATACTTAAACAAATTCACTTTCAATATTCATATACGAAAACTCCAAATATTATCGAAATAAAATTCCCACTCCTCACACTAACTAATACATGCCATTATTTTACAAACAAAATTGTTACATGAAATTTTTTTAATCCACCTTGAGTCTTTTCTCTTTTGTACTGTTTAAGCTGATCCACTTATATCACTTCGATCCTCACTATCTACAAAGCTTCTGAATCTACATGTAGAAAACAACTACATGCTAAACAATTTGCTTAGTGGTGTACACTAATTCCGATTTCATAGAATTTAAAACATAAAATAAAATTTATTTATGATTGAATAAAATCCTGAAAACACATTTCGAAATTTCAATATACATATAAAACTCATCTCCAAATATTTTACTTATAGCCATAAATAATAATTGCCCGAAATAAACTAAGCATCGTTAATGGTATTAGATACGGGGATTGGCATTAAGCTCGAAGCCGAACCTCCTAATAACGACACAAAGCCCAAAGTCGAAGCTCCTAATAATGGCACAAGGCCCAAAGCCGAAGCTCCTAATAATAGCACAAAACCCGAAGCCGAAGCTCCTGAAATCAGTATTCACAGTATCGGCACTAAGCCTTGGGGATAAAGATCCAATTGTCTATACAGTACTGTACCCCCCTTTATTGGCGTCAATCTACCAAGACCCATTTTCTACTCGTTTACTAAGGGTAATAAATATAAAAAAAATTATTATAATTTCAGTATGATATAATAAATATAATTCAACACAAATTCATGTATTAAGGATCTCAAATCCTTAAATTTTCAATCACTAAATATCAATAAAACACAATAAAAATTAGTAATCATGTTTTCAAAAATTTCCAGATTTCGTGACCTGACTTCCCCTGCATTTTTCTCGATTAAAAAGTCTTCAAATCGAAATAGTTAATTATTAAAATACCTAGCCATATGTCTCAACTTTTCAATGCCACAAGAATCACAGAAATACAATCAATATAGATCAAGTTATACCCAAAACACTAAACAGTGTGCAAATTGAAAAACTCCCAAAAACAGATTTCATGATTCAATTTCAAATGAAAATTTGACATAGTAAATGAATGAAAATCAAATTAGTTCCTTCTAAACATATTTAGTTCAGTTTCTTTAGATACCCATAGCTATAAGAATCGCTCAAATCAGAGCAATATAACTTGAGAAAACATTAAAACGAAAACAGAGGTACAATCTGGAAATTTTCCAGCGAAATCGAAAATTCGAAATTAGTGTACACAAACCTCTTTTAAGCTCTTTAATAACCCTCTTCAACCTCTTTCCCCTTTGATCTGTTTGTATTAGCTTTCTCTACAAAATCATAATTAATTCTATAAAAATACTACTTAAATATACCTTCAAATACCTTAAATATGTTTAATCTATCATGATATATACTAATGAAACCTTAATTTTACTTACCCCCAATTCGGTTTACTATTCATTAAGAAGTTAGAATCTGAAATTCTCTTCTCCGCTCCTTGATTTACGGAAATTGATGATGATAGATAGCTTAGAGATTGATTTCTAACAAGAATTCAAAGTCGAAACGAAGAAATCGAAAGTTTTTGAGGTTATGGAATTTTAAAAGAAAGTGGGATGAAAGGGAAAAGAACATGAAGGAAATGGAGAAGGCGATATGTAGGAGAAGAAGAGATGGTGGTATATATATTTAAAAATATTTGATGTGAAATTACTATTTTGCCCTTAGTTCAATTATATTATATATTTATCACATTTTCTCGGTTAAACCGTCTTATAATCTCATAATTTAATTTCGTAAATGAATAAAATGCACATATAATTATAAGCTCCCATGATAGCTTATATATTCTTTCTTGCATGAATTATAATTATAGAAATTTTCTATCTCAAGATACATAGTTACGAGTCAAAGTTTGACTAACGGTCAAACTTCGCTCCGTTTGACTATTACTGAACTTTAACTTTTTCTTATCATTCCTTTAATATAGTAACAATATACCGATATCAAAATTTAGAAATTTTTGGGTGTTACAGAATAGCCTTGCTCAGGCTATGATGGGGCATTATGGTTTCCACTTTCAAATAGAAACCACAATGCAATATCTAGAGGCTATAAGGTAAGAGCAGGGTGAGAGCTTCGAATCCCACCATGCGTGTTGGATGGCCACACAGGTAAGGCTTCGGGCCCGCTTAAGTCCACCGAAGATGATAACCAAGCTTTTGGACGGTGCACTGCCATCATATAGGAACAAGTTTGGGTCAGACATCTGTTCAAGCTATCAAGAAATGTTTGAGAAGGCGGATAGGATGGAGCACTTTGAATCCATGGACACATCCGAGGGGCACTAGTACTGAAGAATAAACCATAGTTGATTATGTAATAAATTAGCATTTAGCTACTTTGCCAATGAGGCCTTTGAATTTTTGAATAAATTGAACTTTGTTTACTTGCTTGATATCCTATCAATGACATCACACATTGTCATAAGCATATACATAATGTTTTTAGCACATGTGACACATCATGTCATGAAATTAATTTGGGTATAAATGGTTTCCCCACAATTACAATAAATTCAAATGATTTGACTCTTGAGAGAAAGTGAGAGACAAACACATGTACTTAGATGACGCGTGATAGCATTTGCTTCATCCTACAAAGATGAAAGATTGACAGACAAATCACCAAACATGAAACATCCACCGACTACTAAATCAGTCAAACAAAGATCAAAATGTTCAAAGCCAGAATAAGGCCAAAACATTAACAAAGCAAGTTGAGGTCAAACAACCGGCACAATGTCAAAGAACACAAAGAAGAAGTCAGATCATTGAACACGTCACCAACTCCATCACACGGCTCGCCAACACTTATGGGCCGATCATTACATTGAGAAGGAAACATCATTGAACGAAAACCGTTCACCATCGACGAATCAAGCTATCAAATCTGATCTCCGACATACCACCTATTGTTGGAGAACAATTGAGCTCAAAAAGAAACGCTGATAGACAAGATACATCATCACATACACCTCAAGCTAGCAAAGCGGTGCGAGCACCAACCAATCGGTCAGAAATGCTGAATGAGAAAACAAATGAAGTCATGGACATAGACGATGACCGATCTACTAAATAAAACCAAGTCTTACAAAATTGTTATTACGCATAGGTGAAAGAAATAAATTGATAAAAAGGAGTACGAATAAAAAATAAATTTGTAATTATCCTGTCAATTAACACTCTGTTACTTGAGCAAAAATTAGGGTCTCTTTTCAAAAAAGAAAAGGAACATTCCGCTAAGTTGAAAACCCGAAAATTACAAATTTATTTTTTATATATATATACGTACATATATATAAATATACGTACATGTATGTATGTATGTATGTATGTATGTAT
>CATIWQ010120957.1:0-26154 GCA_949673415.1 Euphorbia schlechtendalii | reverse complement strand
TAGCCTGGTAGTTTGTTACATTTTCCTGAGGATCGATAACCTGGACAAAACCAGAACTATAACTTGTCAACGATAGGTACACTGCCTTAGTTGTGCGACTGCTAGTGTCAGTTTTACGCTCCCACTCGCAGCCCACCAGATACCAAGCTACTTCGCACTTATGCTACACAGAAGGTTATTCATGCCATGTTAGCAACATGTAAACCCCACACACGTTTAGTTACGTATTAAAATCAATTGTCCCGGACGGGGGAAATTATATTAAGAACCAGGTGCAAAGGATCGGATCCTTGCATGCTTGTCATGTGTCAAAAAAATGAATATAATAATAAAAAAATTAAAACATAAATTGATTTTTTGAACACATGGCAAGCATGTAGGGATCCGATTCTTTGAACCTGATCCTTAATATAATTTCCCCAGTGATTAACTGTGTCTCCACCCAATATTTTGACATCTGTCAAACTAAATCGTGCTCAAAACTCATTTATATTAAATTAACGTTAATTAAATCCATCATCCTTTTGTTTCTAAAGCATAAATCATACTACACTTGAGCCGATATTTTAACATATTTGAAGAAAGTATAATTTTATCATTAGTTTAATCTTGCTAAACCTTAAATTCACTAAATGTTAACTTCATCAGTTGGATGGCCTCTCATTATCTAAAAATTATAGTTTGATTTACAATTTGTCATAATTAAATCATTTATAAATATTTTGCAGTTCATAAATAAATTAAATGTATTTTATTTTGGTTAAAGAAATTGTATGCACAAAAGAGAATATCATTAAATGGTGAAATACATCCCAAATTTTACAATTCTAATCAAACTTGACACTTCAAACCGCAACTTTGAAAAGAGTTCCTATTAGTTTTTTAAACTTGATAATCACATGTCACATTTTAATAACTGTGACTTTTCAAATATGACAAATTTTTTGTGATTCTCTCTCAATTCAAAAAAGTGTTACATAATACAGAAGTGGTTCAAGAATACCATTTTACCAAATATTAGTGGCTGACATCCCTACACCATATATTGGATATGCCAACATCGAAAAAGTGTCGTGTAAAAGCAAAAATGTGTTGGCTTAGGAGCAATGCCTACACTTTTGCAAAAAAAAAAAAAAAAGAGTCGGGAAGTGCAATGTGGCTATAGCTACCTATACTGACACTTTTGGTCATTTTTTGCTACATGGTAACATGTGTTGGCATAGAACTCAATAGTAACATTTTATTATCTTTTAATGACATTTTTTATATGTTGGTAAATGCACATGGAAATAACACTTTCAGTTGATATGGTGACACTTTTGCTATAAATGCCAACACTTTTCATTAAAACGTTTTTTCTTTTAGCCAACATTTTTTCTTGTAAGTAACAACATATTCAAATTGTTCACTTTTTTGTTTTACCAACACTTTTAATGATTAGCCAACATGCTACACTTTATTCTACATGTGTATACACTTGTCTAAATCATACTATTGCAATCATATTAAATAAAAATATAATTCATAAAATAACATTCATGTTTCATAATTTAATAACAAAGACTAGCAACATCCAAAAAGTACTATTTTTTTTTTTGAAAAACAAAAAGTACTAATTATAACATCCATAAAGTACTAGTTGCAAGAACTAGTGATATCCAAAAAGTATTATCATATATAACATTCACATTCACATTCACAAACTACTACTCTTGTCTCTCTTTGGATGAGACATCATTCTCACTTGAACATTCAAAGGCATCATGCCTACCAACAAGCCAAGAAACCCCATGCGATGCATCACCCTTCAAAATTTGTTCTACACTCTCACTTTGTGCACTAGATGCACACATTTCTTGAATTGCATTCTATGAAAGAAAGAAATCACCAAAATAGTGCATAAGAAATCGCCAAACATTTTAATAGAAAAAAAGCAAGAACATCCAGTGGTATATATATATATATATATATCTAACTTGTTTAAAGCAGTACATACCATTATTCTTTCAAGGCAAAAACTTAAATTCTAAAATGGCTAGTAAGTAACTTACAACACAATATTCACATAACTTATCAAAGCTGCACATATATATATATATACATACGTACATACATATACATACGTACATACATATATACATATACCTATATATATGTATATGTGTGTGTGTGTGTGTGTGTGTGTATACACACATATACATATATATAGGTATATGTATATACGTATGTATATGTATATACGTATGTACGTATGTATATGTATGTATGTGTGTGTGTGTGTATATATATATATATATATATATATTCACATAATTTATCAAAGCTTCACATAAGTTTGCAATTTCTTACGATTCGATAGTTAATGAGGTCATTTTGGGACTTGTACTGTTGTCCAAGAAAGAAGTGAGTTGAGCTGTAACCAGGGGAACTATTCTCTGTATTGAGTTAGTTACTTCTATTGTTAGCTTAAAATGTGTCATGTATTTGCTATATATATAAGTACAGAAAATGTAATCGTAAGAAACCATCATTTTTCCTTTATCGATTTGCAGCCGCTAACATCCCTCCCTATCTCTGTATTTGCCTCAACTTCTTCCTCTACATTTTCCTCAACTTCTTCCTCTACATTTGCAGACTTCAAATAAATGAAGAAAATATAAATATATAAATATATATATATATATATAGAATAAAATTAGAGGCATAAGAATCTGTGATTACGGTTACTTGTCAACAAGTACTGAAACAAAATTATGGAGAACAGAAACAGAATAGCACAAGAGTAAACCAAAGATCATGTATAAAGGTTTAAACTATCAAATTAACAAAACTTCAATTCTTACGATGTAAAACATGATAACAAAGAATTAATGTAATATCCAGATAAGCACATCATGTTTCAAATTAAAAACCAATATTTTAAATGAAATCCACAGTAGAATGGTAGGTAATGCTTCACTGCTTGAAAAACTCAAAGAAGCTTTCCTAGAGCAAATTGCATTAATGAAGGGTTTATAGAGAGCTAGTGAACAATATCTATTGCAATAAATCACCACCATCTACTAGAAACTATTCTAAAGAGAGGATGGATAGATAGATCAAAAAACGAATTAGCAACAAGTTCACGAAGTGAGTTCCATTTGCAAGTTAATCAAATTACCAAATCAAGAATATAGCGCAAATTGGAAAAAAAATCGGGACATAAAGCAACTGAATGAAATAAAAGAAAAGCTATTAAAATTATATATAAAGAGGCATCATGACATAAAACACTAAATGTAAAATGGCATTAAATGTAATAAAATACATGATTTAGTATTTTTAGTTTACAGATGTTGCCTCCTCCAAAGTAAAAGGCATCATGACACATGGATCATGGCACTTGCAATGATGTCTTTTATAAGTTATATACCAAAAGTAGCTGTAGTTATATTGTACATGCCTAAAAATGTAACTAAGTTCAATGAAAGGAATTTTCTGACAACTAAGACAAGTCTATCAATGATAATGAAAACATTCATCATGTTTCATCATTGATACTGCTACAACTTTAGCAAGTATAAGAAACTTATATTGAGAAAATTAAAGTTTTACTTGAATGTTTTCCCTGAAGTTCTCCCAGAATGTCGAGTTTGTATAATTTCCTTCAAATTACAATTATCATCCGAAGAATCATAATAAGTTTCAGGGGACTCCTGTTCTACATGTTTTGGGACACTTTTGACAACAACTTGCTTGTTTGTAGATGCTGCCCCAGCTCCAACCTTCATCTTGAACTTCTTGTCCTTCTACTTGATAAGAAGAAACAAATAGTGAAGTTTAACCTGATATGATGGCATGTATCTCATTGTAACATTCTGAAACTCTATCAACCTTTCGGATGGCCAGTTAGATTAAGAGACTGGGATCCTCCCAACTCTTCTTGGGGAATATCCATATACTACAAAAGCATAATGTAATTTAAGTTATTGAAACAATAGTTTACTAGGTCAAAAGCCTATATTGGCACCTAA
This sequence comes from Euphorbia schlechtendalii, assembly GCA_949673415.1. NCBI lineage: Eukaryota > Viridiplantae > Streptophyta > Magnoliopsida > Malpighiales > Euphorbiaceae > Euphorbia > Euphorbia schlechtendalii. The sequence goes on along the minus strand of CATIWQ010120957.1, from coordinate 22,141 downwards.
AGAGCTCTCTCAACAGAAACCATTTCCCTCTCTGTTTTAGTAAAACTTGTTGAGAAACTTCCTAATAGTGAAACAATGGGAGATGTATACAAAAGAGGCATTACAAATGAAAGTTATCGAAGAAACATACAAGGGTTTAAGACTCAGATATCCATGGTGGGAGTTTGAAGGGAACACTCTTGAGAGATAAAAGACAAGGAAAAATCCTAATTTAATTACTTACAAGCGCTTGTTAATCATAATTTAATGCATAAATTCTAAATCAAATTAAAGCGTCCGTGTAGTAGTTATATATTATGTTTACTTGTAATTGTTTTTTATGCTTTTTTTAGCGAGGTAATCAATCTAATATGATCACTATCATAGAGGCAGAATAAGGTTAAAGTAATTCTTTGTTGAAAAGAAAGTATTGCAATTATAAACAGCTCTAAACTTAATCATACTTAATAAGGTATCATCAATTTAATCCATAAAATTATATGAACAAGAAACGATCTTGCAATAATCACAAGAGCCAAAACCAATTGATATAAAAATGCAAGTAAAGAACGCTAGAGCTTAGAGTTGAATAAAAATTCCACCTCTTTCCCATAGTTAGTATTAAATATTAAAATATGCTCCAACCCGCTAATCATAAGTCAAGTTCTTTAGCAGCAGAACTGAAAATCTCAGCCAAGTGTTGTTTGACTTCAGCACCAGCAAATATGTATTCAATCCCATTTCTAGCTAGCTCAAAAAGTTCCCTCCTTCCAATACCTTACAAGAGTATTTTTAATGGCGGTAAGTGTATTTGAGTTCATCCATATTAGATTATCCAAATTCGAGCTTACACTCACCAAATGCAGATGACGCAATGCATTTAGATTCCGCCGGTATATCAACCAAAAGGGCACATTCAACCAAATGCAATGAATTCTTTTCCCCATAAAATTGAACACAATTTCAATTCCTTCGATAGTCCGATAAAAAGAAATCCCTAATATTCAAAACCTACAATTAATTTCAACGAATTTGATAACCAGATAGGGAAAAAGAAAGTTAATCGATAAAATCCAATGCAAAAACCAAGGACCAAGAAATTAAACCTGCTCTGAAAGACATCATAGATCTGACCCTTAATAGCCATGAGTAAAGGCTTCTTAGGATCATTACCACCATATTGCTTAAGTTCTTCAAAATCCTCACCAAGCTGAACAGGAGGAGGAAGAGGCTGCATCTGCTCCTCGATGCTTCTAGGAATGGGATGATTATCAGAAGACAATCCAAATAACTCAGATGTGAAATAAAAAGCAGCCAAACCCAAAGCTATAACAGTAAAGAAGTTTACCGGAGAAAGGCCGATTGTAGATGGTGATAGCATCCTTGAGTGATTCCCATAGCTGCAAAGCCATTATAGGTTGAAGATTTTGAATTTTAATCTCTAGAAAGAGGGGAGAAAAAAAAATCAGTTGAGTTGCTCTGGTCTAAAATCTAAATTTTGTTCACTTAATTTAATTTAATTTTTGTACTATGCACCAAATTTTTGGTGCTTATATTCTCGCCTCCATTGAAATGTACAATTTTATCATTTTTTTACCAACATTTTTATAATTGTAACAAATGTGTTGTTATTGGTAGGCTTTTGTCAACATTAACAAATAAGTGTTGGCATAAATCAATTTGCTATATTAAAATGGTAACATTTTAGTGCCAACACTTTGATATTTAGTTGGCAGAGCCCAGATATGGTGTAGTGGCATGGATCCCTAGGATCTGTAGGCTGACCCGCGCAAAGCCTGCATATGCAGGCTGAGTGGCAGTCGAGCAACGCAAGCCCTTGTATGCTTGCATTGCCCTGCAAGCTAGGCCTTGCATGTTTAGGCATGCTGTTAGCTAGTGTGAACTGGACTAGCCAGAGCGCGTTGCTGGCCCGCGAGCATTTTTGCTTGCGGGGTAGCTGAGCATGCCCCACCTCAAACAATCCTTTTTTGTCAAGGCCCACAAGCAACAAGAAAATTCCCTTGCTCCGCTCTATGTGCTTTTTCCATAATTCTCCTTTAATTCTTTTGATTATCAATCTAGTCCAACCAATTAACAATACATCTGACGACAGATTCGATGACCTTAGGATCCCAAAGTATAGAGCCGCTAGAGGTCAACCTAAACTTAGCTTCCTATCCGGGAACCTTTAGGCTTAGTGTTCTAGACTGATATGGAACTCGATAACTCTAGATGATCAAATGGGATTCCTAGCAAAGGCTTATGATCTCTTGATACTCGGAACGTAACGTGCTTGTGACTTGATCCGGTTCTGCAATAGTAACCAATACAATACAATCCTTCCATCAGGTTAAGTACCATCTAGTTTATTGATCTCGGATTATGTTTCAGCTCATGTAATAGCCGTGGCTATCCTGTAATTAGACTTGTTCAAGAAGAACACTACTCGTCATAATGTATCAAGATTGACTAGAAACCCGTTCTATCAATCTTATACTCTGATAAGAGGTTTATGAGTGTGTGTCTTCAATAAGAGGCCTTAAGGTACATCTCCCATTATATCACTATATCAGGAGCGATAGATCCCATCTTGATTACTCATCTTAAAAATATGTTATCATCACTATACCCCGTAATTACTCGTATCATCCTAATCTCTAGGGTATAAATAAGTATGACCCAAGTAATAGCAACTCCTACACAAGGTAACTAGTATCTCAAGTCTCAGGATACTTATACTACTACTACAATAAGATATGACACCAATACATGGATATAGTTATTTCCCAATGTCTGTCTTATGGCGATCTCTAATGTATTATCGAATACATTCATGTGTTAACTCTAGGTACCACCTTCAGATCGTGAGATCAGTTGCTTGGATCTAATCCAAGGAGTAAGCCTACACATGCTAGTCTGTCCGCTTCATTGATTTCGAGTCTCAATGAAACTATGACTAGGGATATTTAGACTATTTTTAGTAACACATATGTGCAGTTCTCACACCACATAGCTCCCACTATGTCCTTGCACTTTTAAGCTATGAAGCAGTCATTGACTTTATCTTATCAATGCGCATATATATAATACAACATATATATGATAACATCAAGATACATAAATTAAACAAACACTGATAAAGAATAAAGGTGCCTTTATTATTAATAATAATAATCTAAAAACTGTTTATACATTATAACTAATTAAGATATATCTCCCCAATTAACTTTAGGGAAAACATCATGTCTAACAATCTCCCACTTGCACTAGAGCCAATTTCTCATGTGATTCATGCCATACTCGTTAACATGTTGGTTATGCTTAATTTAAGTCAATGGCTTTGTTAGCCCATCCACTAGATTTTTATCCGTAAGGATGTGTTTTAAGCTTATATCCTTTCTAGGTACTATCTCTTTAATAAGAGGGTATTTTCTGAGTAGATGTCCATTTCATGGTTCTTTTGCCTGAGCAATAGCCCCATTGTTATCGCAATAGATCGATATTGGATTTACAATGCTGGACACCACACCGAGATCACCAATAAATCCCTTAAGCCAGACAGCTTGCTTAGCTTTTTCCAAAGCAACTATGTACTCATATTCAGTGGTTGAATCATCAATTGTATCCTATTTGAAACTTTTCTAAACAACTACTCTCCATTTAACAAAAACACATATCTTGACTGGGACTTGTAATCGTCCCTATTAGATTGAAAACTTGCTTTAGTGTATCCCTTCATAGAGAGATCACCTTCTCCATATACCAAAAACATATCCTTAGTCCTACGTAAGTACTTAAGGATAGGTGATAAGTGCATAATTACACTTATTATCATAATAATTTTATACACTAAACACTATAGTTTAAGTCATTTTTATACTTCATGTAAAAGATTTCACATGGTATGTAGTTGTTTTTTTTTATGAAAATGCAGATACTAGGTAAATCTTGGGAGTAAAATGATCTAAAGTGGAATACTATGAAAAAAGAGTTAAAAATGTGCAAAAAGATGAGTGGAACTTAAAGATTTGGCTTAGGATCGAAGTTGTCAAAGATCGATGAAGTTACAAGGAGAATTTTGAAGAAAAATGCAATTTATGATCGCAATGTGACTTGTTCTTCTTCAAAACAAAAATCTACCAAACAAAGATTCACGGTCACAACTTGTATATCGCGGTCGTGACTTGCATGGTTTTCTAGTTTAATCTTCTTAACTACCAACTACCAGATAAGGATGATCAACAACCATCACCTACCAATGAATAAACATCTATCAGAAATCAACCAATAATGAAAAGGTGCCTATCCATTGTGGATTAGATTGAAGCTTCTCAACCAATCACAATGAAGTGATGCAATCATTCACCAATGGACATGACTCTTTGTATGGATAGACGCAACCCTTTGAACTCTATAAATAGGGCTCAAAACCTTACTATTTCATGCAATCAAGCAAAGGGAAAATATTAGAGTGCATGAGAGAGATATAGTGTGTGTATAGATAGAGAATTCGCTACATTCATAAGTGTTAGCGAGAAAATGTTTAAGTGATTCGAATCCTTGTTTCGATCACTTGATTTTTCTATATTCTTGAGCGATTATTGTATAAGTGTACTTGCAAACAACTTATCAATAAAAGTTTTCGTTCTTCAATATTCATTTGTTCAATATTGGCAAAGAATAGCATCCTAGAGGAGGTTCTATATAGGCCGAGACCGAATTCAAAGCAGACGCAGGAATTGTGGGAATTGACGACTCTCATTAAAGAGTGGATACAGTTTGATCAACTTTAGCTTTCACTTGCATACCTTACAACTTTTCTTTGCTTTCTACTTATACTTTCTATTTCGAAGTTTATGACATGTCTATGTGTCATAATGCGTATTTCGTGTTAAGTCTTTTATATTAATCAAGTTATATGCGTTGGAGTTAATTTTAAGAGTAGTTTCGGGGTTAACAATATAGTGTATAATCACTAGATCTGTGATATAACGCTATTTAGTGAGCCAACATTTTTGGAATGGTAACTTGCTAAATATGGCTATGTGAGAGCGACCAATACTAAGTAGGGTATTGACATTGTCCAGGTTTATATAATTGTCTTAATTTGTTTGCCCTAGGTTTAGAAAAGTCATTTCATGTGTTGCTCTGCAATGAATAATTTAACATCTTGGTGTTTTGAACCGAGTTTGTTAGATTAGTTTAGTTAATCGTAACATCTTTGTTTAACTCGCATGTTTTCTCTGCTATACTTATTTCGTAGGAAAAATCTATATATTTGGATTCTCTAATCTTTCATATCTGTATTTACTCATTCTTCAATCTAACCCTCCTTTCCAAAATATCAAATCTATTTTATTTTCTTTATTTTTTCTTCCTTATTGATCTTTAGACTTGGTTCCTTCCCTGTGGGTTCGATATCTTTTAAAATGACATCGCAACTGTGTACTTGCAGTTATCATCATTTTTCTATTTGATAAGAGGTACTGACAATACCTATACTTTACGTGAATAAGTTTTTGGCACCATTATAAATAGCCAAATCTTGCGAACAAATTATTAAACTTATCAATAGAAAAGTGGCAAACAAGTTTTTGGCACCGTTGCCAAGAAAGGCAATAGCGTTTTAAAGATGAAATTATCGGGGAAGGTAAGTGCATTCTAGAGATTAATTATATCTATTTAATTTATTTATTGTATTATACAATTTTCTAATCTTATTCTAGATATGAAAAGATTATGAAATAATCAGCTTGGAGGTGATACGTCATAATATTTCATCTTAATTCTTAACAAATAGAAGATTTTCTTCTATTATCCTATTCATGTTCACGACTGTCTATCGCACTCGTGAATTCTTGATTAAAACTTTCTTTTTCTTACTTTTAGTATACTCACGATCGCGACCTAAGATCACAATCACGACGTTAGCGAAAACTACGGCAGTTTGAGCAGTTTTACGACGGTTTCTCTCAAATTCTACGTATAGGGTGTGATTCTCACAAATCTTCACTTCAGATATCCGAAATTCCTTTTCTTATAATTAAAAATTTCTATTCTAAACCTTGAAATCAATCAACCCTTTTTCATCAAAATGGTTCACTCAAACAAATCTGTTCTTATTCCTCCTTCAAACCTGCAAGAATGGTATGAAGCACCTTTTCCTATTCAATCTCAAGAGGAAGGTGATCATTTTGAAACCATCAGGGATGTAGATTTCACTAATTCTTATGTCATTGATAAGAATAGTTTTATTCAATTAGGAATCTATGAGAGGGTAATGTATTACCTTGGAATCCTAAACTTCGTTAGTATGGAAATGTTGATTTCGTTAGTATGGACGAATTCTAAGATGAATTGTTTAGAGTATCAACATCAAGGAAAGAAATATAAATTGTCAAGGAAGAAGTTAGAGCAGAATTTGGGGTTCCCTAAAGATTGTTACTACAAAATGCTTCCTGGTTAGGATCCACTACCAACATGGAATCGCCTTATTAGAAAGGGTGAATACAAAAAGGACTCCTCCTATAGCTGGTGGATCTAAGACCCCTGTTTTCTCGCTTAACACTTCTGTTTAAGTAGTGCACTTTTCGGTAGATCTAGTTCCAACATGGTCATTCATGAAGAATTGTTTATCTTAGAAGAAGTTTGGAATGACATACTATGGATGTATCGGGGATTATGATGGGGACTCTTATGTCTTCCACGATTGATCCTGGTAGGATAGCTTATGGGTGTCGAACTATGGCAAATTTGTTAGGGCAAATTGGGAGATTACCAATTGGTGAAGAAGTCTTTACAGATGAAGATGAAATTCCAGAGTTAACTACGGAAATTTTCTTCAAGGAGGGATTTCTAACCAAGTGCATTGGTGAAAATGGGATAACCTATGATTGGAAATCATGGGATGAGAGAGTAGAAGCTGATAAAAAGCAAAAAAGAGAAATTTCTAGGAAAGAAGGAAGTAGTTCAACAAAGCTTAAAAGGAAGTTGAATGAATTAATGGAGGAACAAATCTCTATTCATCGCAAGATTAGCAATATCCATATTTTGGTATGTGATGTTGAAAGGGATTTGCGAGAGTCACATTATAAGATTGATCAGATGATTGAATCATTCATTTCCACTTGAATAAGTTTCTTATCTTTTCATTTTAGAAAATTTCTATAGGTAGATTTCAATTTGTTTTATGTTTCGTATTATTTGTGTTTTGTTTGTTGTTTGTTTTCTTTTGTTATGCTTGCTTGAAAATAGTTGTAATTATAAATGAAAATTTGAACAACAAGATGTTGATGTTCAATTTGCGCTCAAGGTATAACAGTAAATATTTATCATTTGTATTTAACAAAGTTTGTTTGTGTTTGTGTTTCTAAGTTTTTATAGGTACAAGTCTAAAAATTGAAGAAATTTGAAGAGCAAAGAATACCGCGATCGTGACTCAATTCACACTCATGATCCTTAGATATCAAAACATGTTATTTCTATCATGAGGAAAGTCACGATCACGATAGGCCTTCTCAATCGCAACACGGGTAAAAATATAACCATTATAGATCGCGAACTAACACGCGACAGTTAGCTAAAAACCGCCATTAACGGCTAGTTTTGAGCCTAAACAGCTAAAATCCCATTTATGACCAATTAGAGACCCATTAAACCTCTATAAATAGGTCCAAGTTGAACCCTAGCCACCACACCTTCTAAAAAAACCTTCAAATTTCTAAATTTTCTTATCTTTTACATTCAAGCATCTAAACCTTTTTTTTCAAAACCAATATGACTCGTGTGAAGAGAGCAGTATAAAAGAGAGGAGCCCAATCAATTCAAGAATAATTTGATTACCCTTTCCCATTGAGGATAAGAGAAGAAGGCAAAAGATTCTAGAAGTTAAGCAAATTGGATATCACCGAGATGATATTCCTTGATCTAGTATTCTTGGAAACTCTTAATCTCTATGAAGAGATGGAAGCATACCATTCGGTTATTAGTCTTACAAAATTTGTGGATTTGCGGTTCCCTCAGAATCGAGATTGGATTCTCGAGCATTTGGTAAGATTCAACTACGAAGATTCAATGAAGAGGGCTATTTAGTTTTGGAATCAAGGAAAACAATACACCATCATGAGAGAGATGATGGGTGAATGGTTCGATTTTGAGATTGCTAATTCAATGAGCATGATGGATTCGTTTCAACCTAGTCGAGTTTGGGCAAATTTATCGGGTAAGAGAGTCTTCGATCCCAAAAATTCTCCTAACAAACTTATTAAGGATGAATGCATTCTCCTTCTCCAAAAATACCTTTCCACTTCGGTATTTTGTCAAGTAGAGAATACAAAGGTTCAAAAGAAAGACTTATTTTTTCTTTTGTGTGCTATGATGAAACAAAAAGTAGAATTTGTGGATATCATATGGGATATGATGAAGAAGAACTCAATGAGCATGAGAAGTAAGATTGGAGTGGTCAAAATTATCACCGCCATAGTCTTGGGTGCAAGAGGTGAACTCCCTTATGTCCAACAATTGGGTGAGTATTTTCACTACATGGATGGGACTTATTTGAAGAACACCAGAATTCTACAAGAAAATGATGGTGTATATTCCTTCTACTCTTATTCCAACCGCACCAAGAAACTCAACTTGACTCAAGAAGATTCCTCCGTCAACAATCTGATCCATCCGTAAGCCATCGCAAAGGAAAAGCCTCAATGATTGAAATAGAAGAAGATGATGAAGAAGAAGAAGCTCCGAAAGATTAGAAGGCTAGCATGTAACTAAAGTAGGATAATTGCCAAGCGAAACTTGGAGTTATGAAGGACATGAAGATTCTAAAGAAAAGTAATAAATTGATGCTTCGAAAATTACTTTCATTCTTTAGAAAACAAAATTGTCAATTCACTCCTAGTCCATCGGATTCTCCTTCGCAATAGAACGGGTTTATTCTTTCTTAACTTTATCTTTTTCAATCATTTTTAGACTAGTTTTAGTTCTTAATTTTTATTTTTATAATATCTCACAATGAGGAAATTGTGTTATTTAGTGTGGGGGATATTTGTAAAAATCTTGTAAAATCCAAACAAAATTGAATAAATTAAAAAAAATTGAAGAATTCGAAAATTTTTCTTGATATTTTTGTTAATTATACATTATTATTCCTAATACTTTACTAACATTTATCAAAGGTTATTGTGAGTGTTAGGTATTTACAAGTTTGATGTTGTGCACAAATTTATCAATTTGGCAAGGATGAGTGGTGAGTAACATTCAAAGCAACATTCCAAGTAAGTTTCGATATATATTTCGACGCAACATGAATTAGTAAAAGTTATATAGTTTTAGTTTAATGCTTCCGATAAGTTTAAGTTGAGTAATAACTAATGGTATTCTTACTATGAGTTTTATATGCAAATCTCGAATAAGTCCTATAAGTATTGAGTGTGTTTAAAGTGTTAGGAAACTATAGCCATAATACTTTGAAATTGATCAATAAAGGATGAGTGTATTAAAGAAAAATCAAAAGAAATAGAGGATTACCAATGAGTTATGCAAAAGGTGAGGAATGGTACGGAGCAGAAACTGCAACCATTCATTGAGTGAAAAAAGAAAAGAAAGCATAGCACGAAAAATGGGTGCAAAGTACAAAGTAATTCAAAAACATATGCTTAAAAGAAAAAAATAAAGAGTGGTATGGAGCATAAAATGCAGCCACTGAAAAAAGGGGAGAGTGGTATAGAGCAAAAAATGCAACCACTGAGAGTGTTTTAGTATCTTAGTTTACCTAAAAATGCCTTGAGAGAAATTAATCAAAGAGTGCTTTCTATATCCTTTATACTTTATACTATGCTTTAGAGAAGGTAATATTCGAGTATACATATAACGCTTATATGAAGATGCGATTAGGTTGACTCTCCATTAAGAACAAAGGTATGCAACTAAACTATATAAAATGCACTTACTAATTTGTCAAAAATTTCAAACTTCTACTTGAAATCTTTTACAATGTGGAATGTGGTACTCACCACAATAGTCTTTCGCCAAATGAGGTACAAACTTGTTTACCAATTTATACACTTCTGTTGAATTTACCTTGAGGACAAGGCAAAAGTTAAGTGTAGGGGTATGATAAGTGTAGGCAAAAGTTCTCACACCACATAGCAAAAGTTACAAGGAGAATTCGGAAGAAAAACACATTTCATGATCGTTACAGCCATTAGCAGTCGTGACTTAGTATTCTTAAGAATAAAAAATTGCCAAACAAGTATTCACGATCGCAAAATGTATATCACGGTCATGACCTGGACAGTTTTTTTGGTTAAATCTTCTTAACTACCAACCGCTAGATAAGAATGATCAACCGCCATCAACTACCAAACGAAAAGACACCTTTTAGAAGTCAACCAATCATGAAAAGGTGCCTATCCATTGTCGATAAGATTAAAGCTTCTCAACCAATCAAAATGAAGTGATGCAATCTTTCACTAATGGACACAACTCTTTGTATGGATAGACGCAAACCTTCGAACTCTATAAATTGGGCTCCAAGCCTCATAAATTTCATGGCATTGGAATTAGAAAAAGTGAGAGATATAGTGAGTACATAGAAAGAGAGTAAAATTATCTAGTTTTCGCTACGTTCATAAGTGTTAGCGAGAAAATGTCTAAGTGATTCGAATCCTTATTTTGATCACTAGATTTCTCTACATATTCAAGCGATTGTTGTATAAGTGTACTTATAAATCACTTATCAATAAAAGTTTTCATTCTTTGACATTTGTTTCTTCGATATTCACAAAGAATAGCATCCTAGTGGAGGTTCTGTACGAGTCGAGACCAAATTCAATGCAGACGCAGGAATTGTGAGAATTGACAACTCCCATTAAAGAGTGGATACGGTTTGATCAAATTTAGCTTTCACTTGCATACCATACAACTTTGCTTTACTTTCTACTTAAACTTTCTATTTCAAAGTTTGTGATATGTCTATGTGTCATAATGTGTATTTCATGTTGAGTCTTTCATATTAATCAAGTTATATGCTTTTGAGTTAACTTTAAGAGTAGTTTCGAGGTTAACGAGATTGTGTATAATCGCTAGATCTATGATTATAACGCTGTTTAGTGAGCAAACATTTTTGGAATGGTAACTTGCTAAATGTGGCTATGTGAGAGCGACCCATACTAAGCATAGTAATATTTTTATCCATGTTTATATAACCGTCTTAATTCATTTGCACTAGATTTAGAAAAGTCATTTCATGTGTTGCTCTGCGGTGAATAATTGAATATCTGAATGTCTAGAACCGAGTCTAATAAATTAATCTAGTGAACGTAATATCTTTGATGACCTTGCATGTTTTCTTTGCTATACTTGTTCGGAGGGAAAATCTATATATTTTTATCTTCTCTAATCTTTCATACATTTATCTATTCATCCATCATTCCAGTCCTCCTAACTAAAATCAAATCTATTTTATTTTCTTTATTCTATTTCTCTTGTTGGTCTTTAGAGCTGGTCCTTCCCTGGGATCGATATCTTTTAAAACTACATCGTACCTGTATACTTGCAGTGGTCACCATTTTTCTATTTAGATAAGCGGTATTAACAACACCTGTTCGTATTTTGAACTTTTATCTTATCGGTAGAAAAGTGGGGAACAAGTTTTTTGGCTTCATTTGAGAATATAACCCCTCAAAGTCATTAGAGTCGAAACCTTGCAATCATTTAACAACCATCCAATACTTCTTAGCTAAGTCAGATTGAAATCTGCTCGTGATGCTTAACGCATGTGAGACGTCAGACCGAGTGCATACCATAGAATACATGATGAATCCTATCACTGAGGCATAGGGTATTTCATTCATGCGTAGTCTCTCCTCTTTTGTTCTCGAACACTCAGATTTAGAAAGGTTAATCCCGTGATATATTGGGAGATAATAGTTTCTTCCTTGCTCAAGGTTAAATCTAGCCAAAACATTGTCTATATATGTACTTTGAGAAAGACTTAGTAGCCTTCTAGGTCTATCTCGGTATATCTTTATACAAAGTATAAAATATGCTTCTCTAATGTCTTTTATGGAGAACTTCTTTGACAACCATGACTTCACTGTCTGAAGAAAAGGAACATTATTTCCTATCAGTATTATTTCATTGACATATAATACAAGGAAAATGATTGCACTCCCACTAGCCTTCTTATATACACAGGGTTCATTAGTGTTTAACACAAAGCCAATTTCTCGGATTATCTCATCAAACATAATATTCCAACTCCTTGATGATTGCTTAAGTCCATAAATAGACTTCTGCAACTTGCATACCACCGAGCCATCCTTGGATGTAAAACCCTCGGGTTGTTTCATATACACATCCCTATCCAGATTCCCGTTAAGGAATGCTATTTTCACATCCATCTGCCAGATCTCATAATCATAATGAGTGACGATGGCAAGGAGTATTCTGATAGACTTTAGCATGGTCATCATGAAAAGGTTGCATCATAGTTAAAGCCTTCTTTTTTACTGTAACCTTTTGCAACCAACCTTGCTTTATAGGTAATTACATTACCATCCATGTCAGTTTTCTTCTTGAAAACCTACTTGCATCCTATGGGCTTAATCCCACTTGAAGCATCAACCAAGTTCAAAATTGATTTTTGTACATGGAATCCATCTCTAACCTCATGGTTGTAAACCCATTAGTCAGACTCTGAGCCTTCCATTGCCTCCTTGTAAGTCTTGGGCTCATAATCTTCTATAAGGAAGAGATGTTTATCATTAGTGATGAAAAAACCGTGTCGCTCGGAAATAATTAGAACCCGACCTAACCTACACAATGTCAGTGTTATAATAGACTGCTTCATGTTTACACTTTCTTGTGTAACAGGTGTAGGAACAATAAATTGATTGTCTGTTTGATCATCTTGAGTGCCTAACTTAAGATTGTTCCCACTAGCTTTCGCAAGTATAAGCTCCTTCTTGAGGAATTGAGCATTTCTTGAAATAAATACCTTTTGTTCCTTAAGATCATAAAAGGTATATAGTCTCCTTAGGGTAACCTACAAACAAACATCTATCAGACTTAGCACCAAGCTTATCTAAACTTGTCCTCTTTACATAAGTAGGACATCCCCAAACTCTTAGGTGAAAAAGTGTTTGATCAAATGATTTAGATGGCACTCTCTTTAGAATATAAATTATGTTATCAAGTGCATAACCCCAAAAGGATCTTTTGAGTTTTACTTGGCTCATCATGGACCGAACCATATCTAGTAGGGTTCAATTTCTCCTTTCTAACACTCCATTGTGTTTTGGTGTATAAGGAGGTGACCACAAGGATAAAATACAATTATCCCTTAGATAATCCTGAAACACTTAGCTAAAGTATTCACAGCCTCGATCAGATCGAAGGGTCTTAATACTTTTCCAAAGTTGTTTCTCTACTTCGGTTTTAATAAACATATCATGAGTAATCGTCGATAAAGGTTATGAAGTAAACAAAACTCTCATGTGTCTTAACACTCATTGGACCACATACATTGGAATGTATTATTTCCAAGGTACTAGTGGCATGCTAACCATGTCCTTTGAAAGGTTTCTTAGTTATCTTTCCCTTTAAACAAGGTTCGCACGACCCATAAGATTCCCATTCGATTGGGCCCAACTCACCACATTTGTGTAACTTAGTTAAGCGAGTCTCATTTATATGGCCTAGACAACAATTCAATAAGTATGAGGATTTCTCATTATCTAATCTTAATTTCTTAATAATGTTCATATTTAGAATTTCAGTTTTAGTATCTAGAACATAAATTCCATCAATAGATATTCCACAAGCATAAAGAACATTATCACATAGAATTTGACAATAATTATTAGAAAATAAAATCTCAAATTCCTCTGTTGCTAAACGTGCAATAGAAAAAATATTCTTAGTGACAACTTTAATATAATAGCAATTGTTCAAAACAAAAACTAGGCTACTAAGAAAACGAAGGCTATATGTCCCTACAACTGTTGCAGCAACCCGTGCTCCATTTCTTACTCTTAGATCCATTTTTCTCTTTGCAAGCCTCCTATTATTCCACAACCCTTGCACATACAGATATGAGTACCACAACTAGTATCCAATACCCATGTAGACTCATAAGGAACTGTAGAGAAACTCTCTTAAATGAACATACCTCTAGAAATTCAAGCCACAACTTTCATAATCCGATGAGCTTATTCCAAGAGAAACATTTTTCCTCTTTAACTCTAACTTCTTCATGAACTTTCTTTTGACTTTTAAACCTTTAAGTTTCTTCAACTTAAGGTCCTCAACATTCACTTGCTCTTTGAGTTTATTTCTAAACTCAATCTCATAAATCTTGAGCAAGCCCGTAAGTTGGGTCAAGGTATAGTTGGGAGAACACTCCTTAAGCATCTTCTTGAAAGAATCATATTTACTGGGCAATGCTCTCAATTTCCCCGAGTTTGTCATATACATTTATTTATAACCAACTCTACTACTAAGGTGTCTCCATACAACTTATAGTGGAACAGTTTATTTTCTAAACTTTCCACTAACTTGAGACAAGGTATCATGGTTGCGAGATCCAACCCTTTATACATGCGTGCTTACTTTTAGAGCATGTGGTCTAACATGAGTTTTGCAGAAAACTCACAATTTCCCTTATACTCCTCATAATCATTCATCTCACATTCAAAAGCATTTTTACCGAGATGTTTGGGACTTGAATCTGTTAGAATTTAATCCAGGTAGTAGTTTTGAAAAACTCCTCTAACAGTCTCAAACCACTCATTTAAGTTGTAACCGTCATACTTTATGTCAACAAGAGGACCAATATCAATGCGAGTATTTTCATTAGCGATCATATTCAACCTAGATATAAGATAGAATTTGTTTAGACATTATTATATGTACATGCATTTAATATAAGGTCTTTAATTAAATACATAATTCCTACTATTTTCTAGATATTCAAATAGCCCCTTCTATTTAAATTATAGAAATTTGGTCCAACCAATTTTCCTTAGTAGGTAGTATCTACAGCCACTTATCATGACCCCCACTATAAAAAGTCAAACCATAATAAGATAACAATGGTTGGAACCCGTCCATTTGCATCTCATGCAATTGCTAATCCATTTGAGTTCTCTTTCTCGAGACTTGCGTACACGATTGTATGACTCCTTAAATGTGTCTACAATCTGGCATTAGCTATAATGATGTGGACATCTTACCCATTTTAATTAAGTCATTAACCCCATATAGTATCATGACCAAATATATATTAAGGGAAAGCATGTTGTACATGTCCTTGAATCTGTTAATATGGTTCATATCACTACTTATGACAGGAAGACAATATACTGCCTTAATATTGTTGTAGGGATTTTATTGGTGCCGTTGGTCTCACCCTAGTCTAGGTCTTATACGATGGATATGATTAAGATAATAATTCCAGGCTATTTAAAATTATTAATCTAAGGAAACATGCTCAAGACTGGTACATCATAATCATTCCATTATTCCAAAACTCCACATAGCATGCAAAACTAAGGTCCATGTTTATGTTCTTGCACCTATGTCTATAATTTTTAATTTAACAACTTAAAACATGTTTGCAAAACCATATGCGGAATCCAATTCCCATACTAGAAATCAACTAAGTCATAAAAATCCCTTAGGTACACTTGAACCTAATACCGATGGAGATTTCTAGGTAGGTGAGGCCCCTTTAAAGTGTATGGGCATTCAATTTATATGATAATAACCTACACTAATTGGATTCCGCAAGAATATAGTAGCCATAATAGTAGCAATTGTTCAAGCCTTCTACTGTTCCGCAACCTCTGTACAGAAGTACAGATATGAGTACCACAACCAGTATCCAATACCCATGTAGACTCATAAAGAACTATAGAGAAACTCTCTATCATGAACATATCTAAAGTAGATGCCTCACTTCGCTTCTTCTTCACTTATTCAGAAATCAGAACCTTGCAATCCTTCTTCTAGTGGTTGGTGCGTTACCACATCGAAAGAAGACATTTGCAGTTCCTTTCTTACTTTTCTTCTTCTTACTGATTTTCTTCTTGGCACTCAGACTCTTTCAAAATGGGACCCACCCTTAGAAGGCGTGGTTTTCTAAACCAAAAGTAAAGCCTTTGGATCCTTCAGAATCTTAGGTTCTACTATTTCAACATGTTGACCAACTCGGGTAGTGTGGTATTAATTTTGTTCATATAATAATTAATCACAAATTGTGAATAAATATATGTTAATGAAGCATGAATCAGATCCACGCATAATTCATGATCCATCAAGAAACCCAGTCGAGTAAGCTTATGTATATAACCTAATAGTTTATGAGCATGATGAGGTGCTGAAGTTCTAGCCTACATCTTCATTCTATCTAAGAGCTTTGATGTATTAAATCTCTCGGACCTAGCCTACTTTGAGAAGAGCTCACGAAGATGGAGAATCATGGTGTCTAAGTCCATACTCTCATGTTGTTTCTGAAGCTTAGAATTTATGGTTACCAGCATTATGCATGTTTCCATTTCACGATCCTTTCTATGCTTCTCCCATACCTCATGTTCATTAGCATCAGCATCAGGCTCATCAGTGAAGGGCTCATAAAAAAACATAAGTTATCCTTTTGAATTTGAGAACTATCCTCACTACCTTGAACCAATCAGTAAAGTTTGAACAATCTAGTTTATTATCAAGAATTGAGTGAAGTTTATGTTTAGACATTAGTATATGTACATGTATTGAATATAAGGTCTTTAATTAAACACATATTTCCTCCTATTTTCATCGACATTTAAATAGCCCATTTTATTTAAATTCAGGAAATTTGATCCAACCAATTTTCCTTAATAGTTAGCATCCATAGCCATTCATCATGACCCCCGCTATAGTAGGTTAAGCCAAAACAACACAACCATGGTTGGAACCAGTCCATTTGCATCCCATGTAATTGCTAGTCCATTTGAGTTCTCTTTTTCGAGATGTGCGTACCTACTTGTATGACTCCTTAAATATGTCTCCAATATAGCATTAGCTCAACTGACATGGATAACTAACCCATTTTGGTTAATGAATTAACCTCATCTAGTCTCATGACCAAACACATGTTAAGGAAAAGCATGTTGTACATGTCCTTACATCCATTAATAAGGTTCATATCACAACTTATGACGGGAAGACAATTTTAACACCTTAATATAATTGTAGGGATTTTATTGGTGCAGTTGGTCTCGCCCTAGTCTAGGTCTTATATGATGGATATGATTATGATAATAATAATAATAGCAGGCTATTTGGAATTATTAATCTAAGGGAACATGCTCAAGATTGATACATCATAATCATTCCATTATGCTAAGACTCTACATATCATGAAAAACAAACAAGGTCCATGTTTAAGTTCTTGCACTTATGTTTATAAGTTTTAATTTAACAACTTAAACCACACTTGTAAATCCATATCCGGAATCTAATTCCCATACTAGAAATAAACGAAGTCATAAAAGTTTGCTTGGGTACGCTTGAACCTAATACCAATGGAGATTTCCATATAAGAGAGGCTCCCTTAAAGTGAATGAGCAGCCAAGTCCAATCCTTGCCAAAATAACCATGGGCACTTTGATTTGTTGTACCACATACAATTATGATTTAAAGATTTCATTCTTTTATTCGAGTGAAGTACTAGACACCCTCAGTTTAAAGCATTTACACATGTGGTAAAACATTGCTAATTTATATGATAATCACCTAGACTAAGTTTGAGCAACCTTAATCTATTTATCACATCATTTTCTATAACAGTAATTGAAACCTAAGTCATGCATTGTATACTTTAATTCATTCATAGAAGATATCAATTTCAACATATTATCATCAATCATGCATACCATAATGCAGGCTTTGATACCACTACTAGTTAATCAAGATAACAATTGAACATGCAAACTTGCAAGGTGGAATTTAAAAACTTAAAATTAACCCTAAAGGATCTCCAAAGCATGCAATTATTGATATAATCTAAGTTGAAATGTTCCATAGATGCTAATAGATTTATAAAACTTATTAAAAGAAACCTAGCATCTAAGTAAAGAGCTTTACCAATTGATGTGTGCCTTCCAATGGTGCGGCGTTCCCTTAGAGTAATTCGGTAGCACTTTGTTAGTGCAAGCTTCCAAACTAGGACAGCCTCTATGATTGACCCACACGGATCTTAAAAACCAAAACCTCCCATTGAGGAAGAACCCGCTGGTAGATAGTAGCTACTAGACCACTAGAAGACCAACCCAAAAATATTCCTAAGAAGGCTCTCTTCAAAATTGAATAAGCCTTTAAAAGAATTCTTGTGACATCAGAGAAACTCATGGACGATCTCGCAAAAAGCTTGGGAAGAAAAGATGTCAAAACTTAGAAAGAAGGCTAAGCATAATTGAAGTGAAAAGGATAAAGGGGGCCATTATTTATAGTGGGAGAGGAGTTGAAACTCCCCTCAAAAAGCAATGTGGGATGGGATTTTTCCCATCCCACATGAGGGCTAACTGCGCGGAGCTGCAAGCTCTATGGGTTAACTAGCCGAACAGCCTGTACAAGTAGGCTGTGCGCAGGCTTACCTTATGCTGCAACCCGGGCTTGCGGGATGCCTCGCAAGCCTAGCTTGCGAGCTGCTACGCAGGCCGGTGCAAGCGCTGCCAAGGCAACACTTGCGGGCCTGTTGCCCGCTAGCATGTGCTGGCCCATTACCAACACATGCTAGTGGCCCGTGAGAAAATTTTGCTCACGGAGTAGCCGTGCAGGCCCCACCAGTGAACAACCCATGTTCGTGGGGCCCGCTCATAACAAGAAAAATCCCTTGCTACGCTTCGTGCAGTTTTCCCAAAATTCTCCTTTAATCCTTTCAATTATTATTTGGTCCAAGCAATTAATAATTTATCCAATGGTTTCGACACCCTTAATATTCTCAGTATAGACCCAATCTATAAGTTTTTTACTTAGTCCGGTCTAGACCCAAAGTGTGTGACATCATAGGATCTTGAAGTATAGAGCCGCTAGAGGGTAACCTATAGTTGGCTTCCCATCTAAGAACCTTTAGGCTCAGTGTTCCAAACTGATATGGAACCTGATAACTCTACCCAATCAAATGGGATTTCTAGCTAACCCAAATACTCGACTTGCTTGTGACTTGATCTGGTTTTGCTATTTTAACCAATACAATACACTCCATCCAACAAGTTAAGTACCGTCCAGTTTATTGAGCTCAAATTAATTGTTAGCTCATGTAATAGCCGTAGCTATCCTAGAATTAGACTTGTTCACGAAGAACACCACTCATCATAATGTATCAAGATTGACTAGAATCCCATTCCATCAATCTTATGCTCTGATCAAAGGTTTATGAGTGTGTCTCTTCAACAAGAGGCCTTAACGTACATCTCCCATTATATCACTATATCAGGAGCGATGGATCCCATCTTGACTACTCGGCTTGCAAACAAGTGATCATCATTATACCCGTAATCACCTCTATCATCCTAATCACCAAGGTATGAATAAGTATAACCCAAAGTATAACAACTCCTACACAAGGTAACCGGTATCTCAAGTTTGAGGATACTTGTACTGCTATTATAATAAGACATGACACCAACACATGGATATAGTTATTTCCTAGTGTCTGTCTTATAGTGCTCTCCAATGTATTAACTGAATACATTCATGTGTTAACTCAAGGTACCACCTTCAACTCGTGAGATCGACTGCTTAGATCTAATCCAAGGAGTAAGCCTACACATGCTAGCCTATCTACTTCACTGATGTCCAGTCTTAATGACACTTTGACTAGGGATATTTAGAATATTCATAGTAACACATGTGTGTAGTTCTCACACCACATAGCTCCCACTATATCCTTGCACTTACACGCTATGAAGTAGTCATGGACTTTATCTTATCAATGTGCATATAAATAATAATACACACACACACATATATATATATATATATATATGATACTAGCGAGATACATAATTTAAATAACATTGATAAACAACAAAGATGTCTTTATTATTATTATTATTATTAATCTGTAAATAGTTTGTACATTATAATTAATTAAGATATATCACCTTGATTACCTTTAGGGCATACATCATGTCTAACAAAACATCCCAAGCCTAATTCTCACTCAGACTGAGACTCTTCCATCTCATGCTGAGTTATCTGAGGCTGACCCGTCCTTGGGTCAATATGCCAACTTCTAGGTACTTGAAAATTCTACCCCAATTTCTTTTATAAATCCTTCACTAGACTCTCCTATAAATCCTAAAATTCCTTCTTCCATAAATTCCCAAACACCTACTTTAATTGTAAATTCTCCTTCTAAAATACTTTCTACTGTAAATTCCCCTGTATACACTCTTTCTTCTCCAACCTATTCTCAAGAAAAACCACCCATTCTTCACCTCCTCCAAACTCTCAAACAACTCTCATCCCCTCTCCTATAAAATTTAAACCAACCCCCATTTTCACTCAAACTATAGAAAACACTTCTACACTTACCTTTCCTTTAATACCAACCTCTACCATTTCAATCCCTCTTATTGGAGAAGTTCCTAAAGTTGAGAACTCCGCTCAACAAGGAAAAGTAAGTGAGGATGTTGCTAAGGTAAATTTTATAACTCATGAAGTAACCCTTTCTAGTAGAAAGCTAATCCAAGAGGACTTGGTTGATTCTGCCATCTTGGCTCGGATAAGGGATTTAGCAAGGAAGAAATTCCCTCCTCCCTAAATTGATGCTAAGTTAGATGGAGTAATAAGTTGTGTGCTACTTGCTCAAGAATTAATGAATTTATCCTCCTAATCTAAGGCGAAGTTTCCTGAGTTTGATGAACACTCAAGCATTCCCTCTAAATCGGTCTACTTTGAGATTCAAGGAAGTTTGTACGCCATTCGAAATCATCTTCTAAAGGAAAGTGCTAAGAGCCTGGTGGAAAAGATGGTGTTGATTCTAATTAGACTTTCTGATTTTGTAGCTCAGCTCAATGTAGTTGTCTCTTCTATCCCCGACGTCTACTGATATTGCCAACACAAAAGCAAGAAAGATGAAGGGTAGTATAGATGCTACTACAGAGCAACTGAGTAGTTTGATTGCTACTTTGGCAACTCAAGCTACGTAATTTCACAAATTTGGTGAAGAATAGGCCAAGATAAAGAGAAGCATAAACAAAAAAATAAGCGAGCTGTGAGTGGGTGACATGGAGCGGTGGGCTGAGAGCGCGCGGAATGATAGGCGCGATCCACCGGGGTGTTTGAAAAAAGGAGAAAAGCACCAGGTCGGGGACCTGGGAAATAAGGTTGAGAGAGAAAAAGGTGAAAAACGTTTAAGATCGGTTCGAACCCGAATCTGCCATCTCTTAGTGTGGGGTCAGCACCTGGATTAGCTCTTTCCAGGAATTAGAGTCCTATGAGGCTTAACATCCAGGGGAAGGCCCACCAAGACACAGAGATTCGGGTCCGGGATAAGTTACTTATTTCTCATTGGATCACATTATATTACATCTACAGAAAACCGTTTTCTTTTAATTGCGCATATTCGCACTTAGGTCATTTTTGGAGTTTAATGCGTGATTCACGTATTGCGAAATAATAAATCATTCACAAAGCAAAAAAATAAGCCATCCAGAAAATAGTAAGTAAATGTAGAAAGTAAAAGCGGAAAATGAAAATTACAAGGCTTCAAAAATCGGGGGATGCAACTGCCCGCTACCCTATTAATTACATTTCCCAAAAATTGAAATTATGATACCCAAAGGAAAATAAAAAGTCCTAAACATACATCTAATCCTAATCTACCTGCATCCACAAAGGTTAGCGCAAGGGATAGCACATATGTTCGATTTTGAATTTGGCGAGGCCCGTGTGACCTAAAAAAAAGATCACGATATTGAGTTTGTTATTTAAATAAAATCATTCATCTTATTAGCACATTGGTTGCTCATTTTAATTAATGAAATTGCTCGCATGGTAAAAGGTGAGGTCTGTTATCCGGGAATATATTTTATTCCCTTTGTGGGGGTGTTCTAACATACATCTCCTTTTAATAAAGAAAAAGATGAAGAAGAATTACAACAATTGA
>CATIWQ010120940.1:0-17733 GCA_949673415.1 Euphorbia schlechtendalii | reverse complement strand
TATATATAGACACACACATATATATATATATATATATATACATACACACACACTCACACATATATACATACACATACATACATACATACATACATACATATACACATACATACATACATACATATACATATACATATATATTCTCATTTAGGCCATTTTATTCGATATGGTTGTAATCTATCAATTTCCTTTTGCATGTTTAGTTCTCTGCTAGGGTTTTATAGTTCTTTATCCTTTTCGTTTGTATTCTATGAACATTTTCCCTTTGCGCCTTTTAGAGCCATTAGTAAAGCTTCTCATCTTCTCAAACAGAGTACCTCACATGGATTGAATAGTAGAAATACTAATCAAGAGGGAACTACATAAAAATATTATTTGTGTTCCTTACTTTCTGCAATTGTTGAATGTTTGTATGCTTTATTGTTGCCAGGAAAATGAGAATATGTGTTATAATCATCACAGTTGCTAATAATGATTAATACGTGTAATCATTTCGTACATATATTTCTGATTTCACAACTAAACAATAACCCGAATTTACAAAAAAAAGAACTTCAATGATCTATTATCAAATTTCCTTTTTCAATTTCAATATTCCTATTCGATTTTGCACTTATTTTACAGCTTTCACTAATTTTAAAAAATTGTGGATTCGCAAATTGAAAATCACACAATGTACATGTACTACTAAAATTTGCCGTATCATATAGTTGATAAGTAAGTATAATTCAAATAAAACCCTAAAAAAATAATATATCCTTGTTCAATAACTAGTAAATTATATATTCCAAATAATATCTTAGAAAACTAATAAAATAATAAAATCCTTTATTATGTAAAAATCTAATAGAAAAAGGATATCTAACAGAATTAGATGATAATTATCTTTTCGAATTTTAAAAAAATTCCAGTTGTTCAGCATAAAAAAATATATAAAAACAATGAAAACAGACTCCTAACTTCAGAAATTAACTTTGAACATATTTGAATGAGCAATCGAACTCCTTCAACAGAAAGTCCTACAATGGCAGACCAAGTCAAAAATGAGTTTTCTCACTTTTCTGTTGCAAACAAACTCATTCCTACTCTTTACCTTATTAATAACTATCCTCCTTCATCATTTCCTCTTTATTCTGCCCCAAACTGTAATACCAGCCCCGAATCAGCCACGCCTTTAGCTTCTGAGTCTGCCGAAATCAACGTTACAGATGAAACTCAGGATTACATCAATCACAATGGTTGTTTTGATGCAGAAATCAAAGAACAAGAAGATGAAGACAAATATTTCAGCTCGTTCCCTCCTGGATATAGGTTTAGGCCTCACGATGAAGAGCTGGTTGTTGACTACTTAATCAAGAAAATTACTAATCAAGAATTGCCCAGAAATAGGATTAAGGAAGTTGAACTTTACAAGTATAATCCTGATATTCTTGCAGGTATTTTTTTATAATTATATTATAGGTTTTCGCATATGTTTGTTGATTAAGTCATATTGTCCTTTTTTTCCCGTAAACTATTTATCATTGAATCAATCTGTGGTAATTGTATTATTTGTGTTAATGATTTAGTTCATTAGGTCATGTGTTATTTAAACTATTTTTGTGTGTCTATAAATCGAATACAAAAATTTCCGAAAGTTGTAAGTAGGTATCACCAAATTAAGTTTATGAAATTTCAATTTGGAAGCTTAAAATTGGCAGAAACTTATAACATCAAACCCTAGTGTCTTCAGTAGCGGAAGTTCCCAATAAATATGTACAATATTTTTACGCGGATTGAAGTTTTAATAATTATGGTTATTTTAATGTTGTATCAAAAGTATTTTTGATATTACACGGAAAATTATTACATCAAATTACGAGTAGAAACGCTAATATGTCTTCTGTAGCCAGTATTCCTAATAAATCTGTAATGCACAATATGATTATTTTGTTATTGTAGCAAAAATATTTTGATTATTTAAATTCATTCTATACGCAGCAAAGTATAAGGCAATCGGTGATGATGGATGGTACTTTTTTACACCAAGAGATCGTAAATATCCAAATGGGGATAGACCTAATCGAGCAGCTGGAGATGGTTTTTGGAAGGCCACCGGAGCTGATAAGCCAATCTATTTCAAAGGACAGAAAGTTGGATTCAAGAAATCATTAGTATTTTACAGAGGAAAGGCACCGAGAGGCGATAAAACTGATTGGATTATGCATGAATTTAAAGTGATCGATGCTCCCAAAAGAATCAAAATAAGTCAAAATGACATGAAGGTAAGAATCTTAGCTTCAATAATCTAAAACCTATATTTATGCTATGTTCTTTTCAATTTATTTATCAGGTAATTCAGTTTAGTACTTATAAGTAACCTACTATCAGAGCCTTAATATGGTTATTTATTTGTAACAACATTGTTGTTCTTCTTGTAGCTTGATGACTGGGTCTTGTGCAAAATAAGGAAGAAACCCGAAAAACCTCAGAAAGCTGATAAAATGGCAAAATCGGCAAATGAACATCCAGAGAATGTTACAAGTGGAGGAAACAATGGCTACAATTCCTGTTTTGTTTGTTCTTATCCTACTGGAATATCAAACCCATTCGAAATGACATTTGAACAAGACTATGAATCTGCTGCGTTTAATCAACAAATGATGGCTTATGGGTATCAGAATAATTTTGGGCAATGGATGGCGAATGACGAGACTGCTTATTACCATCCCCGCTATGAACCTTCTCTACTACAACTGGATAGTATAGATTTTAATTCTTCTGAATTCGGTCAAAATTTTCTTTCTTTTGAAGAAGATGCCAACGACGCTAAGGACAGGTAGTAGTGTTAGACGACCTTAGCTTTTCTTTTAGCTTAGCTATGTTTTAGTTGTTAGAAATTTTTTACTATTTTTAGTTTCTATTGATTATAAGAGCATCTTTAGTAGTTTGTGGATTCCAAGTATATGTGGCATATGGAATAGAAGTTCGTTTTGATTATGTAGCAATAGGTTTAAAAATGGACAATGTCTATTTATAAGATAGGAATAGTAGATTGTCTATTCCCTTTTAAATTGTATTCATTGTAGACAATGTCCATTTGGTTGTTTACATCTAGACAATCAAATGGATACTGCCTACAATTATAGATGCCAAATCATGTAGAGAAGATGAAAAAGTCAAGCTACTAAAGATGCATTTTTAAATTAATTATCTATTCCTTCCTATATGTCAAGACAATTTATGGAATAGACAAGTTACTAAAGATGCTCTAAGCTTTGATGATAATGGACAAATTTGTTAGTTATTGTTTATTGTTTTGTTTAGCTTTTTCTTTGTTATAAAAGATTTGACTTTATAAGATTTGAAGTTAAAATCGAATTCAGATTCATCTACCAATGAATTAGTTCGTTTATTTAGCTCAATGGTTTTTGTATTGTGTTGGCATACTTTTATTATTTTGGATAGAGTTTTGTTATGTTTATGGACCATTTAGTGAGGTTCGGCAGAATAACAAACCTTTAATAGCGTGGTTTCTTTCGTAACAAATTTTATCAGGATATTTGCTGGGAAATCTGGAATAAAAGAAACAAACTAGTCTCGTAGAACTCTCGAACTTCAGATGACCTTGAAGGGATATATTTTACTTGGCATCTTTCTAATATATGGTTTTGTATCTCTAACTTGCTTGTTAACCAAACCTTAATATTGATATAGTTGGGTTTTGTTAACTTTACTGTATTTTTTATCCTTATGTCAAGGTTTTATGGATAAATTTTTTAGTAGAAGTTTCCTCCTCATTCGCGACTCATAAGTATTCGTTGTAATTCAAAGTAACCAACAAAGGTATAAAACATAACCGAAAAGCAACAAACATTTGTTTCAGACATATTATATGACAAGTACTTCAACAATCAGGAGTTGAAAAGTGGCATGATAAACTCATTAGTAGAATTGCCTCGGGTCATTTATTTAACTCCAATTAATACAACGAAAGGAAACAAAATGGGTAATTATCATCATTATCACATTTTAAGTAGTAAAGTAAACACATAAAGGCCATATATAGTGTTTATTTGAGTCATGGAGTACGGAATTTCCTCAGTATCCTGTCTGCATAAACCACTCTCTGGACATAAACCTCTTCCATCAAATGGCTGACAAATCGAAAATAGGTATGCCACAAAGAAGTTTCCAATGAGCTTAAATTGTTTCCATTTGTTCGAAGCACAAAGGGAAGGAATCGTAGCTGAGTTTCATACACTACAAAAAATTGGTTTTTGAGCACAATTAAAATATTCTTCAAAAGTACGAAAAATCATCCTCAATGCTTTCAAGGTTGGATATATTGTTACAAATACCTCCGTACTCAAAAATATAGGAGACAAAAAACAAGTTGCTGTCCCCATTTTTGGAAATGATTGTGGTCTCCAGGAATGGAGACAATAATTCTCAATAAGAAAGGGACAAATGTCATCACTGCACAAAGGGGATGAATTTTTTCCTTCCAATAAAGGACAATATTTATTTGTCCTTCTCTTTTGGGAACGCGCTTGATGCGTTAGTAATACCTCTAAATATTGTTACGTTAGGGTAATAGATAACCTGACATGGTTTACACCAGGTGCGTCATTCTCATTTGTCCGTCACCGCGTGGCGACTAGGTCCCACCGGGTGACCGAAATAGCGAAGCAAGTCCTCCTCTAGCGCAGAGATGTAGCTGTTTAATCAAGATAGTAATTGAACATTGAACTTTGCAAGCTGGAATTTCAAAACATAAAATTAACAGAAAAGGATCTCCTAAGCATGCCATGATTGATATAATCTAGGATGAAACGTTCCATAGATGCTAATAGGTTTATAAAACTAGTAAAAGAAACCCTAGCATCTAAGTTTAGAGCATTACCAGTTGATGTGTGCTTTTTCTCTTTGACTTGTATGTGGCGTTCCCTTAGAGCAATTCGGCACAACTCCATTAGCACAAGCCTCCCAATTACGCTAGCCTCTATGATTGATCCACGTGGATCTTCACCCACCAAAACCTCGTTGGAGTAGAACCCGTCAGTAGACAACAACTGCTAAATCGTTCAAAGACCAACCAGAAAATATAAACTGAGAAGGCTCACTTCAAAATAGAAAGAGCCTTCTAAAGAATTCTTCGTTGCTTGGAGAAACTCGTGGAGGATCTAGCAGAACTCACGAAGAAAGAGATGTCGAACTCAGCGAGAAAGGATGAGCTGAAATGTGGAATAATGAGAGCGAGGGGATGTCTATTTATAAGGAGAGAGGGAGTGTTTGACTCCCCCTCAAATACAATATGAGATGAGAATATTCTCATCCCACATCCGGGTTAGCCGCGCTGGTCACTTGGACCCGCGGGCTAACCCGTGGCTGCCTGCACAAGGCAAGCCCTAGCGGACTTGCCTTGTGCCGCAAGCTTGGGCATGCGGGCCTTCCTGCAAGCCCAAGCTTGTGGGTTTGTGCCGTAAGCCCGCTAGCATGCGTGCTAGCATCCCGCGAGCTTTTTATCTCGCGGGATAGTCGCGCATGCCCCACTACGAATATCCTATGTTCATTTGGGGCCCACTTGTAACTGGAAAAATTCCCTTGCTCCGCTCTGTGCAATTTTCCCTATTTTCTCTTTATTCCCTTTAATTATTAATTTGGTCTAACTAATTAATAATTAATCTGACAATTTCTACATCCTCAATATTCTCAGCATAGATCTAGTCTATAGTTTCTTTACTCAGTCTGGTGAAAGACCCAAAGTGTGTGACCTCATAAGATCTCGAAGTATAGAGCCGCTAGAGGTTAACCTAAACTTGGCTTTCGATCTGAGAACCTTTAGGCTTAGTGTTCTAGACGAATATGGAACCTGATAACTCTAGACTATCAAATGGGTTTTCTAGCAAAGGCGTATGATCCCCCGATACTTGGAACGTCACGTGCTTGTGACTTGATCCGGTTCTTTAGTAGTAACCAATACAATACACTCCTACCATAAGGTAAAGTACCATCCAGTTTATTGAGCTCGGATAACGTGTTAGCTCATGTGATAGCCGTAGCTATCCTAGAATTAGACTGGTTTACAAAGAATACCACTCGCCATAATGTATCAAGATTGACTAGAAACCCATTATATCAATCTTATACTCTGATAAGAGGTTTATGAGTATGTCTCTTCAACAAGGTGCCCTAAGTTACATCTCCCATTATATCACTATATTAGGAGTGATGGATCCCATCTTGACTACTCGACTTACTAACATGCGATAATAACTATACCTGTAATTTATCGTGTCATCCGGATCACCAGGTTATGAATAAGTATGACATAAAGTATAGCAACTCCTGCATAAGGTAACCAGTATCTCAGGTCTGAGGATACTTGTACTACTACTGCAATAAGACATGCCGCCAACACATGGATATAGTTATTTCTGAGTATCTATCTTATAGTGGTCTCCAATGTATAATATTAGCCGAATACATTCATGTGTTAACTCGAGGTACCACCTTCAGCTCGTGAGATCGGCTGCTTAGATATAATCCAAGGAGTAAGCCTACACATGCTAGTCTATCCATTCCATTAATGTCCAGTCTCAATGAAACTATGACTAGGGATATTTAAACTATACATAATAACATGTATGTGTAGTTCTCACACCACATAGCTCCCACTATGTCCACGCACTTTTACGCTATGAAGTTATCTTGGACTTTGTCTCATCAATGCCCATATACATATTAAATATTATACATATATGATACCAACGAGATACATTAATAAATAGAAAGCACTAATTATTATTAATAATGATTTGAAACCATTTCTACATTATAACTAATAAAGATATATCACTCTAATTACCTCTAGGGCATACATCATGTCTAATAATTTCCCACTTGTATTAGTGCCAATTGCCCATGTGCCTCATACCATACTTGTTAGCATGCTAGTCATGTTTAACTTGCATAAATGGTTTAGTTAGCCCATCTAAGCTTATATCCTTTCTGGTTACTATCTCTTGTACAAGATAGTACTTTCTAAGTATATGTTCATTTCTATGACGAGACCGTGTTTCCTTTGCTTGAGGAATAGCCCTATTGTTATCGTAATAGACCGCTATTGGATTTACAATGCTGGACACCACATTGAGACCACTAATAAATCCCTTAAGCCATATTACCTGCTTAGCTACTTTTGAAGCAGCTAAATACTTTATTAAACATAAACACATAACTTGAATCAGTAGTTGTATCTTGTTTGAAACTTTTTTAAACAACTGCCCCTCTGTTAAACACATAACTTGACTGGGATATATAATCATCCCTGTCAGACTGAAAACTTGCATCGGTGTATCCATTCAAAGTGAGACCACCTTCTCCATATACTAAAAATATATCCTTAGTCCTACGTAAGTACTTGAGGATAGTTTTAACAGCCATCTAATGCTTCTCACCTGGGTCAGATTGAAATCTGCTCGTGACACTCAATGCATGTGAGATATCAAACTGAGGGCATACCATAGCATACATGATGGACCCTATCGCTGAGGCATAGGGTATTCCTTTCATGCGCAGTCTCTCCTCTTGTATTCTTGGACACTTAGATTTAGAAAGGTTAATCCCCTGAGACATTAAGAGAACTATTTATGGACTTCTCAAGGTTAAATCTAGCCAAAACCTTATCTATGTATGTACTTTATGAAATACCTAGAAGCCTTTTGGATCTATCTCGGTAAATCTTAATACCAAGTAGCTGCTTCTCCTATGTTTTTCATGGAGAACTTCTTTGAAAACCATGACTTAACTATCTGAAGAAAAGGAATATCATTTCATATTAATAATATGTCATCGACATATTATACAAGGAAAATGATCGCACTCCCACTAGCCTTCTTATATACACAAGGCTCATTAGCGTTTGACACGAAACCAATTTCTCAGATTGTCTCATCGAACCTAAATTCCAACTTCTCGATGCTTGCTTAAGTCCATAAATGGACTTCTGCAACTTACATACCTTACAGCCATCTCTGGATGTAAACCCTCAGGTTGTGCCATATACACGTCCCTGTCTAGATTCCCGTTAAGGAATGCTGACTTCACATCCATATACAAAATCTCATAATCCTAATGAGTGACGATGGCAAGGAGTATCTTGATAGACTTTGGCATGGCCACTAGTGAAAGGTCTCATCATAGTCAATGCCTTCTTTTTTGCTATACCCTTTTGCAACCAGCCTTTCTTTCGAGGTAACTATGTTACCATCCATGTAAGTTTTCTTCAAAACCCACTTGCATCCTATGGGCCTAATCCCACTTGGAGCATCAATCAAGCTCTAGACTTGATTTTTGTACATGGAGTCGATCTTCGATCTAATGGCTGAAAGCCATTTATTAGATTCTGAGCCTTTCATTGCCTCCTTGTCAGTCCTAGGCTCATCATCTTCCATAAGGAAGAGATGTTGTTTATCATCAGTTATGAGAAACCCGTATTGCTCAAGAGCAATTGGAGCCTAGCCTGACCTATGCAATGTCGTTGTTATAATTGGTTGTTTCATACTTACACTATCTTGTGCAACAGATTTAGGTATAATCAGTTGACTATCAATTTGATCTTCTTGAGTGCCTAAATCAAGATTACTCTCACTAGCTTTTGCAAGTGTATGCTCCTTCTCAAGGAATTGAGCATTTAAGGAAACAAGGACTTTTTATTCCTTGGGATCATAAAAGGTATACCCTATAGTCTCCTTAGGGTAACCTACAAACATACATCTATCAGACTTAGCACTTAGCTTATCTGAACTTATCATCCTTACATAAGCAGGATATCCCCAAACTCTAAGGTGAGAAAGAGCGGGTTTCTTACCATACCATAACTCGTATAGAGTTTGATCAACTAATTTAGAGGGTGCTCAGTTTAGAATATAAACTATCCTCTCAAATGCATAACCCAAAAGGATATGTTGAGCTCTGCTTGGCCCATCATGGACCAAACCATATCGAGTAGGGTTCAATTTCTCCATTCTGATACTCCATTGTGTTAGGGTGTATAAGGAGGTTTCCACTAGGTTAAAATACAATTATCCATTAGATAATCCTTAAACTATTGGCTTAAGTATTCACCTCCTTGATCAGATTGAAGGGTCTTGATACTTTTCCCAAGCTGTTTCTCAACTTTAGTTTTGAATTCTTAGAATCTATCAAAACTTTCAAACTTGTGCCTCCAAAGGTACAAATAATCATATCATAAGTAATCATCGGTAAAGGTTATGAAGTAGACGAAACCCTCCTGTGCCTTAACAATCATTAGACCACATACATTAGAATTTATTGTTTCCAAAGTACTATAGTGGCACACTGACCCTTTCCTTTGAAACATTTCTTAGTCATCTTCCCTTTTAAACTAGGTTCGCACGTGGCATAGGAAACCCATTCCATTGGGCCTAAGACTCCACATTTGTATAAGTTAGTTAAGCGAGTCTCATTTATGTGGCCTACACTATAATGCCATGAGTATGAGGATTTCTCATTATCTAATTTTGATCTCTTAACTATGTTCATATTTAGAATTTCACTTTTAGTAGCTAGAACATATATGCCATCTACATATATTCCACAAGTATAAAGAATATTATTACGTTGAATTAGACATTTATTATTAAAATATAAAATTTCAAATCTTTTGTTGCTAAATGCGTAAAAAAATAATATTTTTAGCGACAGTAGGAATATAATAGCAATTCTTCAAAACTAAAACAAGGCCACTAGCTAAACGAAGGCTATATATCCCTACAACTGTTGCAATAACCCGTGCTCCATTTCCAACTCTTAGTTCCATTTCCCTCTTTGCAAGCCTACTACTATTCCACAATACCTGCACAAAATTACTGATTTGAGTACCACAACCAATATCTAATACCTAAGTAGACTAATAGGGAACTGTAGAGAAACTCTCTATTATGAACATACCTGAAGTAGATGCCTCACTTGGCTTATTCTTCACTTGTTCAAAAATTAGAGCTTTGCAATCACGTTTCCAATGTCCAGGCCTTCCTCACATGAAACATAATCCTTTGGGTTTCCCCTTTTCAATAACCACATTTTTTACCTTCCTGTCGATGGGTTTTAAACCTTTACCTTTGATGCAAGCTTTGCTTGCCAAGGTACTTGTTCCTCTAGTATTTAGACCTTCAAAACTTCTAAGTTTCCTAATAAACTCAGATGTCTTGTCGGTCTTTCTTGACATAAGATAATCTATGACAAAAGGTGAATATTTATCAGATAAGGTTTCTATCATAAACTGTATGTCATGCTTGAAATGTGTCTTGATTCCTATTTGATCCAATCTTCTTGAATACTGGAAGTATTCTATGCATAGCTCAATGGTCAGGATCCCATCATTTCTCCCAGAGTTATAAAGGAATCTCAATATTTCATTCCATTCAACTGTCATAACCTCATGAAATCCTCTTAGATGAACCAACATGGATATTAAGTCCATACCTTCATGTTGTTTCTTAAGCTTCAAGCTCATGGTTTCGGCCATCATAAGTGATACAATGAAAGCATCTCTCTTGTGTTTAAGATATGCTTCTTTCTCTTGGATAGAAGCGTCAACATCAGGATTTACTGGTTCGGGATTATCAAGAACATAATCCATATGGCTTTTCTTAGGTCACTTTTTAAGAACTTTGAACAAGTCATCAAAATTGTCCCTGTAAATTTAATGTCAAGTATCGGGTGAAGGTTTATGTTCGGATTCATTCTTCAACCTGGATATAAGATAGAATTTGTTTAGACATTAGCATATGTATATGCATTTAATATAAGTTCTTTTATTAGACTTATAATTCTTACCATTTTCTCGAAATTTAAATAACCCCTTCTATTCATATTCGGGAAATTTGGTCGAACCAATTTTCCTTAGTAGGTAGCATCTAAAGCCACTCATCATGACCCGACTATCATAGGTCAAGCTACAACAAGATAACCATGGTTAATTAGAACCCGTCCATTTGCATCTCTTGCAATTGCTAATCCAAATGAGTTCTCTTTCTCAAGATTTGCATACCCAACTGTACGACTCCTCAAATGTGTCTCCATTTCAGCATTAGCTCCAATAATATGGGCAACTAATCCTCTTTGGTTAATGCTTTAAACCCTTCTAATCTCATGACCAAACACATGTTAAAGGAAAGCATGTTGTACATGTTCTTACATTCGTTAATAAGGTTTGAATCACGACTTATGGAAGGAAGACTTTTATTGCCTTAATATTATTGTAGGGATTTCATTGGTGCCACTGTTCTTGCCTTAGTCTACATCGTATACGATGGTTATGATTATGAAATAATAATTTCGGGCTATTAGGAATTATTAACTCTAAGGGAACATGCTCTGGACTGGTATATCATAATCATTCCATTATGCTAAGACTCCACATAGCATGCAAATCAAACAAGATCCATGTTTTAATTCTTGCACCTATGTCTATAAGTTTTAATTTAACAATATAAACCATATTTGTAAAACCAAGCAAAATCTACTTCCCATAATAGAAATCGACTAACTCATAAAAGTCCATTGGGTACTCTTGAATCTAATACCGATGGTGATTTCTAGGTAGGAGATGCCCCCTAAAAGTGAATGAGCAGCCTTGTCCCAATCCTTGCAAAATTCACCATGGGCACTTCGATTCATTGTACCACAAATAATTATGATTTAAAGATTTCATTCTTTAATTAAGTGAAGTACAGAATGACCCTCAATTAAAGCATTTACACATGTGATAAAACATTGCTAATTTTATATGATAATCACCTAGACTAAGTTTGAGAAAAACCTTAATCTAGTTATCAAATCATTTTCTATGAAAGGAATTGAACCCTAAGTCATGTATAGCATAAATTAATCAAATCATAGAAAATCATATTTGAACATATCATTATCAATCATGCATAGCATAAGGCAGACTTTAATACTACTGCTAGTTAATCAGAATAGTAATTGAACATGAAATCGTTGCAAGGCGGAATTTCAAAATATAAAATTAACCTAAAGATCTCCTAAGCAAGCCATGATTGATATAATCTAACTAAAACATTCCATAGATGCTTTTAGGTTTATAAAGCATATAAAAGGAACCTAGCATCTAAAGATTAAAGCATTACCAGTTGATGCATTCTTTCTCTCTTTTGGTAGCAATGTTCCCTTTGAGTGATTCGATAACACTTTGTTAGCACCAAATTCCAAACTAGGAGAGCCTCTATGATTGACCCACATAGATTTTAACTGACCAAAACCTCGAGGAGGAGGAACACTTCAGTAGATAGTAGCTGCTAGACCACTCGAAAACAAACTTGAAAATGATACCGAAGGCTCACTTGAGAAAGAGCCTTCAATAATAATTCTTTGATTATTTGTAGAAACTCATGGAGGATCTCACACAACAAAGGAAGAATAGAAAGATGAATCTAGAGAGAAAATTTTATCTTAAAGCTATTTTGGTGTATCAATAAAGAGAGGGTTCAGAGGTCTATTTATAGGAAAAAGGGGGAGTGTTGGACTCCCCCTCAATAACTACATGTGATAGGAAATCCCATCCCATGTATATCGGGTCAGCCGCACGGGTCAAGGTGACCCACGAGCTGACCCGCACTGTTATACAAGGGAAGCCCTAGCGGGCTTCCCTTGTAAGCTCGCAGCTCGTGAAAGTGCTACCATGGGCAATTGCTTACGAGCTTGCAGCTGCTAGCACATGGGCCCTTCTTTTAACAACCCGTGTTTGTTTGGGACCCACTCGCACCAGGAAAACTTCCCTTAATCGCTTTGTGCAGTTTTCCCTATTTCCTCTATATTCCTTTTACTTATTAATTTTTTTCAACCAATTAATAATTCTTCTAACAAATTTGACAACTTATGTTTTCAGCATAGACCAAGTCTATAGGTTCTTTACTTAGTACGATAAAGACCCACATTGTGTGACCTCATAGGATCCTAAAGTATAGAGTCGCTAGAGGTTAACCAAAACTTAAAGTCCCATCCGTGAAGTGTTCCAGGCTGATATGGAACCTCGATAGCTCTACGCAATCAAATGGGCTTTCTAGCAAAGGCGTATGATTCCCCGATACTTGGA
Source organism: Euphorbia schlechtendalii (assembly GCA_949673415.1). Lineage (NCBI taxonomy): Eukaryota > Viridiplantae > Streptophyta > Magnoliopsida > Malpighiales > Euphorbiaceae > Euphorbia > Euphorbia schlechtendalii. The sequence continues at coordinate 4,610 of CATIWQ010120940.1, read as the reverse complement.
ACGTCAATTGCTTCTGACTGTATCCGGTTCTGTAGTAGTAACCAATACAATACACTCCTTTCATCAGGTTAAGTACCATCCAATTTATTGAGCTCTGATTAAGTCTTAGCTCAAGTAATAGCCAAGCTATCCTGGAATTAGACTTGTTTACGAAGAACACCACTCAGCCATTATGTATCAAGCTTGACTAGAAACCCATTCTATCAATCCTATACTCTGATTAGAGGTTTATGAGTGTGTAACTTCAACAAGGGGCCCTAAGGTACATCTTTTATTATATCAGTTTATTAGAAGCGATGGATCCCATCTTGACTACACATCTTACCAACATGTGATCATCGCTATACTCGTAATCTCCTGTATCATCCTGATCGCTAGGGTATGAATAAGTATGACCCAAAGTATAGTAAATCTTACATAAGGTAACCGATATCTCAGGTCTAAGGATATTTATAATGCTACTGCAATAAGACATGATAGCAACACATGGATATAGTTATTTTTGAGTGTCTATCTTATTGTAGTCTAGACTTGTTCATGGATCAGGGTACTCGCTTAGCCCGGCCCGGCCCAAGCCCGCTTCAACGGGCTGGGTTTGGACACTCATTTTTTAAACAAGTCCGGCTAGAGCCCGAGCCCGTCGAAGCCCGAAGATTTATGGGCCGGGTTTTGTTTTTATATAAATACCCAAGCCAGGCCCGAACCTAACCCGATGAGTAATTTTATTTATTTATTATATATTTATACATTAAATTTATAATTATTTTAAGTTCCTATATTTTATCCTATTAAATTTTTATACTTGATTATAATAAATGTTACTAAATATTAAAGATTTTAACTAAACAATGCAATTATATTAAAAATTTAAACATATTTTGATCTACTTTATATATTTTTTTTAACTTAGTTAAATAAAAAAATTTATAACAAAAAAAATATTCATGAGCTTGGGCTGGGCTTGGGAATGACCTTTTGAACCCAGCCCAAACCCGGCCCAAGTCCGAAGTTCTAAAGTATCGCTTGGGCCGGGCTTGGGCTAGCATTTTTTTGTAAAAAAACCAGCCAAGGCTGACCCGAACCCGGCCCAACCCGCCCGACGAACAGGTTTATTGTAGTCTCCAATGTATTACCCAAATACATTCATGTGTTAACTCAAGGTAAGCCCTATTCTCAAGCTGGGCTCTTCCCTGTCCTCTCGCCGTTACTAGGGGAATCATGGTAAGTTTCTTTTCCTCTGCTTATTGATATGCTTAAACTCAGCAGGTAATCCCGCCTGCCCTAGGGTTGCAATTAGAGCGTTCCCCCCCTTTGCCTAGGTCGAGGTTTTACAAGACTCGAGGTGCTTGCAACTTGAGCCAAGGTAATGTAACTTCATAACAAATGAATGGCATCATTTGAAATTTGAAATTTGTTTTAGGGATGTACAAGCGATGCCTCACATTTTCACTTCAGCTCGTGAGATCGGCTGCTTGGATCTAATCTAGGGAGTAAGCTTACACATGCTAGTCTATTAGTTCCATTGATATCCAGTCTCAATGAAACTATAACTAGGGATATTTAGACAATTCATAGTAACAAGTATGTAAAGTTCTCACACCACAAAGATCCCACTATGTCCACACACTTTTACTCTATAAAGTAACATAGACTTTGTCTCATCAATGTGCATATACATATTAAATATTATACATATATAATACCATCAAGATATATTAATAAACAGAAAGCACTGATAAGCAACAAAGATGCCTTAATTATTATTAATAATAATTCGAAACCGTTTGTACATTATAACTAATAAGGATATATAGCCTTATTTTCCTCTAGGGCATACATCATGTCTAACATAAATGTAGAAAAGTAAAGATTAAGATTACAAAACCTCAAGGGATGCAACCGCCCGCCTAATATATTAATTAAATTTCCCAAAAAAATAATATAAATTGCAATACAAGAAGGAAAATAAAATCCTAAGTATGTATCTAATCCTAATCTACCTGCATCCAAAAAGGTTAGCACAGGGTATAACACAACATTTGCGCATATGTTTGATTTGATTTTGGCAATGCCCGTGTGGCCTAATTAAGAAATCAGCAGTTAAAAATTCTTATTTATATATAAAAAGGTTCAATTTTATTAGCACATTTGTTGCTCATTTTATTTAGTGAAAATGCTCGCACGGAAAAATATGACGACTGCTATCCAGGAATAATTTTTATTACCTTCATGGCTATGAGCACGGGATTTTGTACCAGCTTGCACGTTCGATGATGACGGATTTTAAAAGATTTTATCCTTGAATCACACATTTTCGAGTATCCTGACGTATCCGAATTGGAATCCTCCTCGTCTCTAACAAAATTATTTAATTTAATTTAGAAATTAATTAACTAAAAAAAATAAATAAATAAAATAAAAAAATACCAAAAATAATAAATAAAATAAAATAATAAATAAAAATATAAAATATTAATAAAAAAATGAAGGAGACGTAATCCCGATAGCGGGCAGCCTCGCGCACACGCTAGGGAGCCACGCTGGCACGCAAGGCAGCCTCGCGCGCAAGCGAGGGAGCCTCAGGCACACGCGAGGGAAACTCGCGAGACTTCCCCGCGATGGTCCTAAGATACCCTCGCGGGGACTACCCGCGAGGGTTCTTAGGAACCCTCGCGGGACCTCCCCCCGAGGGTCTTAAGCAACCCTCATGGGGCTTGCCCGCGAGGGCCCTATGGAACCATCGCGGGGACTGCCCATGAGGGTCGTATAGAAACCTCGCGGGGCCTCCCCATGAGGGTCTTGAGCGACCATCGCGGGGCCTGCCCTCAAGGGTTCTATAGAACCCTCGCGGGGCTACCCGCGAGGGTCCTATGATACCTTCGCGAGGCCTCTGCGTGAGGGTCCTAAGGAACCCTCGTGGCGCGCACGCGAGGCAGCCTCGCGGACGCGCAAGCGAGCCTCGTGCGCTAGGCCTCGCGAAGAGTTCCGCGAGGCCTTGCCAGGCCTTTTCTTCGGCGAGGCCCCTTGCCGGAAAAATTTTCCATTTTTGGATTTTTCAGCATTTTTCTATAAATAGTAGGATCATTTTCGATAAACGGGACCCCCGGAAATTATCAAATAAAAATAACATTGCTTTAGAACGACCTTTGCTCCCGAGAATTGAAACGAACAATTTTTTTTGGACTTTTTTTTACTACAACCTTTTTTACCTAAACTTAAAGGACGAGGAGGATTTCTAAATGACCGATCAGATTCTTCGACGTGGATTCGTTAAGTAACGGTAAACCTCTGAGTTCCTAGAACTGCAATTCCGTGTTTTCAGTGTTTAATTTCTTCTTCTGAACTCTCCTGTAAACCTAGGATTTTCATCTTTTATTTTATTTTAACTGTTGTAATTCTTCTTCATCTTTTTCTTTATTATAAGAAGATGTATGTTAGAACACCCCCACGAAAGGAATAAAGCATATTCCCGGATAACAGACCACACTTTTTACCGTGCGAGCAATTTCATTAATTAAAATGAGCAACCAATGCGCTAATAAAATGAATAGTTTTATTTAAACAACAAACAATATCGCGATTGATTTTTCTTAAGGCCACGCGGGCCTTACTAAATCCAAAATCGAACATACGTGTTATCCCCTATGCTAACCTTTGTGGATGTAGGAAGATTAGGATTAGATGTATGTTTAGGATTTTATTTTCCTTCGGGTATCGCAATTTCATTTTTCGGGAAATGTAATTAATAGGTTAGTGGGTGGTTGCATCCCTCGAATTTTGAAGCCTTGTAATTTTATTTTCCGCATTTACTTTCCACATTTACTTACGGTTTTGTGGATGGTTTATTTTTCCACTTTATGAATGATTTATTACTTCGCAATACGTGAATCATACATATAAACTCATAAACGACCTAAGTGCGAATATGCATAATTAAAAGAAAATGGTTTTCTGTAGATGTAATTTAATGTGATCCAATAAGAAATAAGCAACTTTTCCTAGACCCGAATCTCTGTGTCTTGGTGGGCCGTCCCCTGGACGTTAAGCCTCATAGGACTCTAATTCCTGGAAAGAGCTAATCCAAGTGGCGACTCCACACTGAGAGATGGCGGATTCAGGTTCGAACCGATCTTAAATGTTTTTGCTTTTCTCTTTTTCAACCTTTTTCCCGAGACCCCGACCCGGTGCTTTTTCTTCTTCTTTTTCAAAACACCCCGGTGGACCGCGCCTATAAAACCACGCGCTCTCGGCCCACCGCTCCGTGTCGCCCGCTCATTGTGGCGACTTCACTGGGGATTTTTTCTAAAACTTGTTTTTTTTAGATCTTGGATAAGTGCTGAAAATTATTGATCACATTATTCCGTTTTCTCTTAATTTTGACATATTCATTATAACGCATTGTAGTAGAAGGGATTAACCCCTAAGTCTAAGGTACCCCTATTACCGCGAAGCTTTCTCTTGTACTAATTTGCCTCCCTGAGAAAAGATAGTACTTGAGCGAGTGGAGCACTTGTTGCCATACTGCATGTACCTCCCTCGTTAGAGGCTTGGAGTGTATTTCAGTGCAACAAGAACCTTCTACATCAGCAACCCATTTTTAAACCCTCATG
>CATIWQ010120900.1:0-21284 GCA_949673415.1 Euphorbia schlechtendalii | reverse complement strand
AAAAAAATGAGAGAGTGGTATGGAGCATAAAATGCAACCACTAAAAAAAGGGGAGAGTGGTATGGATCATAAAATGCAACCACTGAGAGTGTTTTAGCATCCTAGGTTACCTAAAAATGCCTTGAGAGAAATTAATCAAAGTGTGCTTTCTATGTCCTTTATACTTTTTACTATGCTCAAGAAAAGGTAATATTCGAGTATGCATATAATGCTTATATGAAGATGCGATTCGGTTAACTCTTCATTAAGAGCAAATGTATGCAACTAAACTATATAAATTGCACATTACTAATTTGTGGGAAATTTTGAACTTCTACTTGAAATCTTTTGCAAAGTGGAATGTGGTACTCACTGCAATAGTCTTTCGCAAAATGAGGTACGAACTTGTTTACCAATTTATACACTTCTGTTGAATTTACCTTGAGGACAAGGCAAAAGTTAAGTGTGGGGGTATGATAAGTGTATAATTACACTTATTATCATATCAATTTTACACTATAAACACTATAGTTTAAGTCATTTTTATATTTCATATAAAAGATTTCACGTGGTATGTAGTTGTTTTTTATGCAAATGCAAATACTGGGTAAATCTTGGGAGTAAAATTATCTAAAGTAGAATTCTATGAAAAAAGAGTGAAAAAGGTGCAAAAAAGATGCATGGAACTTAAAGATTTGGCTCAGGATTGAAGCTATCAAAGATCAGTGAAGTTACAAGGAGAATTCTGAAGAAAAATGCAATTCACGGTCACGACTTGTTCTTCTTCAAAACAGAAGTCTGCCAATCAAAGATTCATGGTCGTGACTTGTATATCACGGTCGCGACTTAGACAGTTTTCTGGTTTAATCTTCTTAACTACCAACCACTAGATAAGAATTATAAATCGCCATCAACCACCATCAACTACCAAAGAATAAACTCCTATTAGAAATCAACCAATAATGAAAAGGTGCCTATCCATTGTGGATTAGATTAAAGCTTCTCAACCAATCACATTGAAGTGATGCAATCATTCACCAATGTACACAACTCTTCGTATGGATAGATGCAACCCTTCGAACTCTATAAATAGGGCTCCAAACCTTACAATTCTGGGCAGTAAGTGGTGTATTAGAGTGCATGAGTGAGATATAGTGTGTGTATAGATAGAGAATTCACTACGTTCATAAGTGTTAGGGAGAAAATGTTTAAGTGATTCGAATCCTTGTTTTGATCACTAGATTTCAATATATTCTCGAGCGATTGATGTATAAGTTTACTTGCAAATCACTTATCAATAAAAGTTTTCGTTCTTCAATATTCGTTTGTTCGATATTCGCAAACAATAGCATCTTAGTGGAGATTCTATACTGGCCGAGAACGAATTCAAAGTAAGCGCAGGAATTGCGGGAATTGATGACTCCCATTAAAGAGTGGATACTGTTTGATCAACTTTAGCTTTCACTTGCATACCTTACAACTTTGCTTTACTTTCTATTTATCGTAATGCATATTTCGTGTTAAGTCTTTTATATTAATCTAGTTATACGCGTTGGATTTAATTTTAAGAGTAGTTTTGGGGTTAACAATATCATGTATAATCACTGGATCTATGATATAACGCTGTTTATTAAGCCAACATTTTTGTAATGGTAACTTGCTAAATATGGCTATGTGAGAGCGAACAGTACTAACCATAGTATTGACGTTTTTCAGGTTTATATAATTGTCTTAATTCATTTTCGCTAGGTTTAGAAAAGTTATTTAATGTGTTGCTCTGCAGCGAGTAATTGAACATCTGGGTATTTTTAACCCAGTCCATTAGATTAGTTTAGTGAATTGTAACATCTTTGTTGAACTCGCATGTTTTCTCTGCTATCCTTATTTTGTAGGGAAAATCTATATATTTAGATTCTCTAATCTTTCATATCTATATTAACTCATTCTTCATTCTAGCCCTCCTATCCAAAATATCAATATATTTTATTTTCTTTCTTTTATCTTCCTTGTTGATCTTTAGAGCTAGTCCTTCCCTGTGGGATTGATATCTTTTAAAACTAGATCGCAATTGTATACTTGCAGTTATCATCATTTTTCTATTTGATAAGAGGTACTGACAACACCTATACTTTACGCAAACAAGTTTTTGGCACCATTAATATATAGCCAAACTCTTTGTGAAAAAAGTTATTAAACTTATCAGTAGAAAAGTGGCGAACAGGAGTCTATTGTATTGGTTACTACTGCTGAACCAGATCAAGTCACAAGCACATGAAGTTTTGAGTATCGGGGGATCATATACCTTTGCTAGAAAACTCATCTAATCATCTAGAGTCATCGGGTTCCATATCGGGTTGGAACATTAAGCCTAAATGTTCTTGGATGGGAAGCCAAGTTTGAGTTAACCTCGAGCAGCTCTATACTTCGGGATCCTATGAGGTCACACACATTGGGCCTTCACCAAACAAAATAAAGAACTTATAGACAGGGTCTATACTAAGAATAAAAGGGTAGTCAAGTTTATTTAGATGGATCATTAATTGGTCGGACCTGCTAAACCATTGTAATGGAGGGACTAGGGAAAACTATGTAATATGTGTAGCAAAGGATTTTTTCCCATTACAAGAGGCCCTGTGAACATGGATTGTTCATGGGAGGGCCTACATGGTTGCCACAGTATTCGTGAGCTACTAGTGTGGCTAGCACTACTAGGTAGTGCTAGCGCACACTAGTGGGCTGCATGCCTACCAACACACCGCAAGCCGGGCTTTCGAGAAGTCTCGCAAGCCCATTATTACAAGACAAGGTGAACCCATTAGGCTTGCCTTGTGTGGCATGCACAGCCTGCTAAAGCAAGCTATGTTTGCGGGTTAAACCCATAGAGCTTGGGGCTTCGCGTGATGACCTGCATGTGGGATGGGGAATTCCCCATCCCACATTTTTAAAAGGGGAGCATTTTTTCTCCCCTTCTCTTTATAAATAGAAGCTCCTCCTTCCCCTTTCAAATCACTTCAGTTCAACCTTCTATTTTGAACTTGACTCTTTTCTTGCGAATTATTTTGAGATCCTCCCGGAGTTTCTCTTTTTTTTTGTGAGATTCTTTCGAATGCATATTCCTATTTTGGAAAGGAGCCTTCGCAGTTATTTTTAGGTTAGTCTACGAGTGGTCTAGCAACCACTTGTTAACTAACAAGTTCTCCCTCTCAAGAAGTTTTTGGTCAGTGGGGATTGTGTGGACTATTCATAGAGGCTATCCTATTTTGGAGTCTAGTGATAAAGGAGTTCTGTCCAACTAGTCTAAGAGATCACTTTGCTATAGCAAGGGAAAGGCACATATCAATCGGTAATGCTTTATACATAGATGCTAGGTCTCTTTTAAAAAATGTTTATTGACTTAATGCGTAATCATGCCATGCTTAGGAGTTCCTTTTAAATTAATTTTAAGTTTTGAAATTCTTCCATGTGATTCGCATATTCATTACTTTTATAAATTAACCAGAATTGTACACCAAGGGATGAAAGATGAGGAAGAATGGTGATGAAGAGCACGTAGATATCCCGAAGAACTAGGAATTTCCAAGTGACTATGGATTAAGAGAGATCATAGCATCAGGGGATGTCATGGAAAGCCAAAGCTTGTCATGAGCTATAGGTGAAGTATTTGCTTCCTAAGACTGGTTACTTATCAATCTGCTCCAAGTTTGAAGGTGCATAATCTACCCCATGGTGATGGAAAGTAGTTTAACTAGCTAATGTTAATCCTTCACCATCTCACTGAAGTCACCGCTATGTTCCGCTATGTTTATCTGATAACAACAATTGTGCAGGTGCTAAATATAAATATGTGGAAGGGTATGAGTGAGAAAGGGGCAGTTGCATATTGCAAGTCTGAAATATCTTTGACTTAGAGAGTTCAAAGCCCTCAATGATTAGCTCTTCTCTCTGGATATATAAAAATCTAGAATGTCATGTCAAAGAAAGCAAGGTCTAACCAGCCATTGTGCTAGAGGATGCTTTAAAAAGGACATGGACTCTGAGACTGATGAGGATGAAGAGGCTGAGTAAGAAATAGTTTATGAAATTCCCATCAAAGAACATTTGAAGAGAGCAAAAGCTGCAATTAGCCTGCACCTAAGAAGGCTAAGAAGAAAGCCAACCCTGTACAATAGATGAAGGAAGAGGTTATTACTAAGGGGGAGCCTAAGAAAAAGTCAAAGCTCAAGACTAAAGCTCAATTTGCGGAAGAGGCTAAGCTAGCAAAGCAAGCCGAGGAAAGCGAAAAGGAAATGCAATAAATCTTTCTCCTCCAAATCCTAAATTTGTGGAGCAAGTAAAGAAGATGTTTGCCAGTGAAATTAAAGAGGAGCTAAGGAAAAGAAAGAGAAAATTTGCTCAAGTAGAAGCAGAAGCAACATATTTGCTTGAACAAGCTATAAAAAAGCTCGAAGGGGCCCAAAAGAAAAGGAGTGCTCCTAATATATCTAGGAGAAATCTCAAGTTATAGAGAGCGAGGATGATATTAAACATATCAGCTAAGTTTTATTTGATGAATCTTTTATTGGTGGCTCTAATGCTACATCTTTTGAGCAAACCCAAGATTCCACTCAACAAGCTGAGTTACCAAAGGTTGATCCATCCTTGGATCAATCAGCCATCTCACAGGTACAAAAATCACCTTCACCTACACCTACACCTTCCATCTCTACCTCTATCCCAATTCTTTTTCCATAAAAGACCACCCCTTCTTCACAACCACAAAATTCACAAACATCCATTCCATCTCCTCAACAAAAATCTACACCACCTCTTTCTTTCTCTGAACTAATTATTTCTCCACCTTCTCCACCTAAATTGAATCAAGACAAATCCATTATTCCACCATATACAACTTCTAAACCTACCCTTTCATCAAACCAAACCACTAGCTCCTCAATCCCTCTAATTAGGGAAGTTCCTCATATGAATAATTACATTAAGGAGGAAACTGCAACGGTTGTAAGTGGTGCTGAGGTAAATTTTATAGCCAAGGAAGCAATACTTACTAGCAATAATCAAGTCTGGGAGGACTTCGATGATTTGTATAACTTGGCAAAGATAAGAGAGATGGCAAGGGCCAAATAGCCTTCTCTAAAGTCTAATGTTGAGTTAGACCCAACAGTAAGCCAAGTGCTACTTATTGAGGAATTGACAACTTCTTCCAAGAAGAAAAAGGTTGTTTTATGCTTGAATTTGAAGAGAACAACAAGCATTCCTGTGAAATCCATCTAGATGCTCAGTTTCTTTTATTAAGTTTTTATAAACCTATAAAAATCGATGGAAAATTTCAATTAAGATTCTGTCAATCATGCCATGCTTAGGAGATCCTTTAGGGTTAATCTTAAGTTTTGAAATTCCACAATACAAGTTGGAATGTCCAATAACTACCTTAATTAACTAACAGTGGTATCGGAGCCTGCCTTTTGTTATGTGTGATTGATGATAATATTTGAAATGATATTTTCTATGAATTTATTAAAGCATGTTACGCATGACTTAGGTTTCAATTCCTGTTAAAGAAAATGATGTGATAACTAGATTAAGGTTTTGCTCAAACTTATTCTAGGTGATTATCATATAAATATACAATGTTTTACCACATGTGTAAATGCTTCAAATTGAGGGTCTTCCAGTACTTCACTTTATTAAAAGAACAAAATATTTAAATCATAATTGTCTATAATACAACGAATCAAAGTGCCCATGGTTATTTTGGCAAGGATTGGACTTGGCTACTCATTTACTTTAAGGAGGCCTCTCCTACCTAGAAATCTCCATCGGTATTAGTTTCAAGCTACTTAAAGAACTTTTATGATTTAGTTGATTTCTAGTATGGGAATTTGATTCTGCATATGGTTTTACAACCATGATTTAATTTTTTTGATTAAAACTTATAGACATAGGTGCAAGAACCTAAACATGGACCTTATTTGTTTTGCATGTTTATGTGGAGGTTTGGCATAATGGAATGATTATGATGTACCAATCTTGAGCATGATCCCTTAGATTAATAATTCCTAATAGCCCGAAATTATTATGATCATAATCATATCATTGAATAAGTCCTATACTAATTGCACCAATAAAATCCCTACAATAATATTAAGGCTATAAATTATCTTCCTATCATAAGTCGTGATACAAACCTATTAACGGATATAAGGATATGCACAACGTGCTTTCCCGTAACATGATTTTGGTTATGAGACTAGATGGGATTAAAGCATTAACCAAAATGGGTTTGTTTTCCATGTCAATGGAACTAAGGCTAGATTTGAGAATGTTGGATTCTAAGTAAAGAATTCAAGGTTTGTTGGTTCTAAGCTCAGAAGTTACAAAAGACCTTAGAAGGAACCATAATAAGAAGTAGAGAAGTCCTTCAACCTGTTACATTTAGAAGGGACCCTTTCATCAACAGATAAGGAATCTTCAGAAGATTGTCAAGGGACTTTTATGTCATTCATCACTAAAAGTCAGGGGAGCTGACATATCATTAAATGTCGCGGTGTGCCTATGAGCTGGTGACATGGAGCTGTGGGCTGAGTGTGCGTAGTTTCATAAGCGCGATCCACCGGGGTGTTTGAAAAAGAAGCACCAGAATGGGGACTCGGAAAAAAGAAGGTTGAAAGAGAAAAGTGAAAATGTTTTAGATCTATTCGAACCCATATCCACCGTCTCTTAGTGTGGAGTCGCCACCTCGATTAGTTCTTTCCAAGAATTAGAGTCCTGTGAGGCTTAACAACTGGGGGACGGCCCACCAAGACACAGAGATTCGGGTCTAGGATAAGTTGCTTATTTCTTAAGCGATCACATTATATTACATCTACTAGAAAACCGTATTTTCTCAATTATGCATATTCGTGCTTATGTTGTTTTTTTCGAGTTTACATGCATGATTCACGTATTGAAAAAGAAGTAAATCCATCCACAATGCGAAATGATAAATCATCCATAAAGCAGTAAATAAATGTAGGAAATAAATGCAGAAAATAAAAAGTACAAGGCTTCCAAAAATCAGGGGATGCAACCGCCCGCTAACCTATTAATTACATTTTCCTTAAAAATATGTGCAATACCCGAAGGAAAAATAAAGTCCTAACATACATCTAGCCTGCATCCACAAGGGTTAGCACATGGGATATCACATATGTTCGATTTGATTTTAGCGAGGCCCGTGTGGCCTAATTAAAACATCGAAGATTTTAAAGTTGTTAATTTAAATAAAAATAGTTCAATTTTATTTACATGTATGTGGTCAATTTTATTAGTGAAAATGACCACATGGAAAAAGGTGAGGTCTATTATCCGGGAATATATTTTATTCCCTTAGTGGGGGTATTCTAAAAAAAAGAAAAGAAATAAAGATGAAGAGAATTACAACATTATTTACAATAACAAGGAATAAAAATAATTCCTAGGCTAAAAATAAAAATTAAAAAAAAATGAAGCAGATGAAAGCATGAAATTCACAACTCTAGGAACTCAGAGGCTTACCCTTGCGGTATGAATCCACTTCGGCGTATCCGTTCGATCCCCGGGAGTGTTCCTCGTTCGTTTTTGTAGTTCAATTGGAAAAATAAGTGTTTGGTTGGAAAATAAAGTGTTTATTTATCTAATAGATAATCAGACTCGGGGTTCTAAATTTGTTTTATATCCGAGAATATTTGAGGATTTAAGAAGAAAAGATGAAGAAATTTGATTAAAGGATGAAGAGATTTGGGATCCAAATGTGTTTTGGATCTGAGAAAAAAATAGAAGAAAGTAAGAAATATTGTTTGTATTTTTTTTATCTGACAGAGAGAATTTTCTCTGAATTTTCGAGCCCATTTCAATCCAAAAAGGTCCGACTATTTATAGAAAAAAATCCCGAAAAATCCAAAAAGGTAAGTCCTGCGAGGCCTCACCAGACCTTCTGACGAGGTCTCACCAAACTCCTGGCGAGGTCTCGCCAGGTCCAGGTAGTCTGGCGAACTCGCTGGACTTCTAGCAAGTTCGCCAGGCCTCCTGGCGAGGCTTCCTCGCAAGGTTGGCGAGGACTCGCCAAATCTTCAAGGGTATACGCTTCATACCCTGAATCATTTTCCCACACGAGGCAATAATTCACGTATCACCACATACCCTCAAATAGTGATGACCACACAGGTATCCAAAACCCTGCCCCAATCGGGCAAAATAACAAAGTCAGTCCTTAGATAGCCACACACTGTAGTTGTTTTCATTTCTTTAGGGTATGTAACAATTGGACCTCCTCATTCCATAAGACCTAGTCATAGGACGAAACCTCAAACCATTGAACTATTACAACACGGGTAACTTAGTCACCTCACTTACATCACTCACGTTACAATGTCACACAAACATCATACAAATCTCAAATCCAACCCCCGTTTTTGGATTTTCTTCCCCCGCATGTTTTCATTTTTACCTAACGACTAACTTGTTTGTTTCAAATGGATTGACATTCATGTTATTTCACATCATAGCATGCTGACCCCTTGTGAATACAACCATGACATTAAAAATCTCACGCATTTCCCGTTACATATTACATCACGAATCTTACATGCACAATCTGATCGTCTTCTTGTGTATCTTAGCTTGGAAAAGGCCCACTCATCGCCTGGTCCGTGTTTCTCCAATTGGGGCATATCTGGAGGGGGTTCCATACACTGACTCAAGTGAGGACTCCAGTTCTGATTCAGAGTTAGTTCAACACACGTCTTTCATGACCAATCCATTAGAAGAAGGTACGTGAGAGGATCACCCTGTCCTTACGGGATAAAATTCTCAGCAGTTGTCGGTGAGCGCCGAGATTGCAGCTGCCTTGAATACCTTTACCAATAGTGAACAGCTAGCATCGCTCATTCACCAACACGTCGGGAGGGCCCAGAATACAGCGTCCAACCTGGAGGTCACCCTTTATAATGCCTATCCAACAGGGGAACCTCCCACCTCACACATGATGCCCCCAACTACCTTTTATCAGTTCGAGGCAGGATAAAGTCAGCTGAATCAGGCTCTGATTAGGCAGCCAGGATATAACTTTGCCAACCCTCCCCAATTCATCCCGGGATAAATGGGGTAGCCGGCATTCACACTAGGGCTTTTCTACCAAGGAATGACCCAACAACATGTTCCTAACTGGAGTACGTTGGTCACCTCACAATTCCAGGCACCTCAACTGCCCCATTTTACGGCATTTCCCCAGGGGCAATATAGCTCTTATCCAAGCACAGGGAACGCCATCCTCCAATGACCAAGAATGGCAGAATTATGGTAACAGTTCTTGGCCACTCACGGTGTCCACCTAAGGAACACATACCCTTCACAACCGATAATCAGGGATGAAGATAGCTAGCCCCCAAACTTTGAAATGTAGCAGTTTGAGAAGTACATAGGATTTGGCGACCCGCGCGCTCACTTGACGCATTATCAAACGGTAATGAGGGCATTAAGGGTCAGCGAACGGATGATGGCTAAACTCTTCGTCATCACATTGGGCCACCCAGTCAATGAATGATACAGCCACCGTTCGCTGGACATAGCCACTGATTGGAATAGCCTTGCACAGGCTATGCTGGGGCATTATGGTTTCAACTCTCAGATGGAAACTACGATGCAGCATTTGGAGATTATAAGGCAGGAGCAGGGTGAGAGCTTTAAATCCTATTATGCACGCTGGATGGCCACACAGGTCAGGCTTAGGGCTCGTTAAGTCTACTGGAGATGATAACCAAGCTTCTGGATGGTGCACTGCCATTATACAGGAACAATTTTGGGTCAAATATCTTCTCGAGCTATCAAGAAGTGTTTGAGAAGGCGAATATGATGGAACACTTTGAACCCATGGACACATCTGAGGGGCGCTAGAATAACCCATGATTGATTATGTAATCAATTAGCTACTTTTTCAACTTGGCCTTTTGAATTTTTAATAAATTGAACTTTGTTTATTTTCTTGATGTTCTATTGATGACATCATGCATTCTCATAAGCATATACATATTGTTTTTAGCACATGTGACACGTTATGTCATGAAATTAATTTGGGTATAAATGGATTCCCCATAATAAATTTAAATGATTTGACTCTTCGAAAAAAGTGAGAGACAAATACATGTACTTAGACAACACGTGATAGCAATTGCCTCATCATACAAAGATGAAAGATCAATGGAAAGATCTCAAAGCGCGAAACGTCCACTGACTCAATCAAGAGAACAAAGCATGCAAAGATCAAAAGGATCGGAGAAAATGTCGACCAAGCAAGTTAGGACCAACCAACTGGCGCAAAGTCAAAAAGGAGTTGGATCATTGAACACATCAATGACTCCATCACAACCATTCATAAGACCAAACAACCGGCGCAATGCCACAAAGAAGGAGTCAGATCATTGAACAGGTCAACAACTCCATCACAACCGTTCATGAAACCAAACAACTAGCACAATGTCACAAAGAAGAAGTCAGATTGTTGAACATGTCAAAAACTCCATCACACAGACTGCCACCATTTATGGGATAATCAAACAAAAGTCAACACTAAAAAGGAGTCAAACTATTGAACACATCAACAGTTCCTTCACACGGCTTTCTACTATTTGTGGGGCAATCATCGCACCATCGAAGGAAACACTGATGATCAAGACTCATCATCAAGTACACCTCAAGCTAACAAAGTTACATGAGCTCCGAACAATCGATCAGAAACGCTGAAAGAGATAATAAATGAAGTCATGTATATGGACGGTGACAGATCTACCAAATCATACACAATTGCTATAAACGCATAGGTGAAAGAAATAAATTAATAAAAAGTAGTACCAATAAAAAATATATATTTGTAATTAACACTCGGTTAGTTGAGCAAAAATTAGGGTTTCTTTTCAAAACAAAAAAATAATAGTCCACTGAGTTGAAAATCCGAAAAGGGCAACTTAGGCAAAACATAGGACATCGAGAGAACCACATTGGTTAAAAAACCTGAGAGGGCTAATCAATGGCAAGAGTCAAATCATTTGAAACATTTATACCCCTATTAAGTTCATCAATGAATTGTCATTTTTGCTGAAGCTTTATGCATATGCTTATTTTGATTGCTTGCATGCCAATGGTAGAATATCGTAAGTAAACACCCCCAAAAAATAAAAAAAATAAAGAAAAATGAGTCTGCTAGATTGAAAACCTAAAAGGGCAGTCCAGGAAAAAATTAAGATAAGATTCGATAGATTGAAAACCCGCAAGGGCGATCTATGCAGAAATTAGAACCAAAGAAATATCAAATTCATCATCTCTTCCTCAGAATGATATGACACATTATATACATCTAACTCTTCAGGAAAACGGCTTTCAAGCGATCATCACCGACACAATGTAGGATCAACGACTCATCTAGATCTTTCCTCAAACCAGATCCAAGCTATGAACTCGAATCTGATTCAACAAACCCATGGTCATCGCTCTGAGGGAGTCGTCCATGGAATCCCTAATGAGACAAACCCTAGGGGTAACCATGCACCAGCATAAGAGAAGGCTCTTCAACGAACGAAGCTTACGACACCTACAACAGATAAACATACATCATATGACAAATATTGTTCATGCATAAAAACATGCATACATTACATTCACATCATGACATTTACAAGCAAAAACAATGCCAAACCGGGGCAACACCATCCCAGTAAACAAGAACCTCCACCTCCACATGAGGAACCTACAAATAAGACAATGGCCCACTCAAGCCTAAAGTCAACGTTGCAAAATCATAAAAGCCTCCTAAAACAACGAAGCAATTCTCGAGACATCCCCGAATTTCCATTAAACTCATTTCTTCCTCATGTTTTAATTTTTTATTAAAGGGGTAAAAATTTTTTCTTCGCATAAACTCAATCAAATAATTAAAACATTCATCATAAAATGTATTAACATTATATCTTTTTTCTGACTGGTCACAAGAAATTGAGGAAATACAAAATACAACCGAAGAAATAAACGATTATCTCGACGGCTGAAGAAAGAAACAGTCTCATTTATCAATCGAAGAATGAAACGGTTGCCAACCACTAAAGGGATAACGCAGAAAGAAACGGTCGACTCGCCCACAAGGGGCACCAAGTACCTAAGGGATTCTGAAGAAAGAAATAGACAACCTTATGAAGACACGGCGCTAGAAAGCCTAATCATGCACCAAATTTCACGTAAAACATGCATTTCCACGAATTTAAAAACCTAGGTTTCAAAATGGAAATTGAGAAAAACTTGAAATTAAGGGAGTTTCGGGTTACCTGGACTACCGAAGCATGTTCCCCAAGCTTTGGGCATAGAGTGTTGATGGGAGAATTGAAAGAAAACCGATGAAATCCTCTCCATCTCAAAGCAGAACGCTGTCTCCACCGAACACTGTTTGAAGTTCGGGATGTCGGAATGAGCTTGAAGAGAAGAAGAAGAGATAACTTTTGGGCTGCGGGACTTGATCTTGCACAACATATTCGTGGGAGAATCGGAGAAGATATTCGATTTTTGGAGAAAAATAGGTTATTTTTTTCGGTAAAAAGGGAAAAGGGGAGAAAAGTTAGGTTTTATTTTGAAACCTGATAGCTCGATACCGTTAACGACATTGCCAATGTCGTTAACGATATCAGTTTATGTCGTTAACGACATTACCAATGTCGTTAACAACATTGACTTTTGGCCCAGCCCATTCTTTTAATTTTCAGCCCAAATTCATTTTAACCCTTTCAAAATTCAATTTTACAATGTATTTTAACTTCGTAAAAGTCACTGAAAACACTTGGGCAACTTTTGGAACCTCGTAAACGGTTCCAAAACTCGAGTACGCGACCCGAGTCAATTATTTTGAATTCATATTTTAATCACTTGATTGAAGGGGTAAAAATTTTGCTTTCAACAATATCAATCAAGAAATTAAAACATGCATTCATTACTTGCATTTTCTCAATTTCCTGACTTTTTACAATCAACGAACTTTCTATAGTTCGAAATTTTCTAACTTTTTACAGTCAATGAACTTTTTATAATTCAAAATTCTAACTTTTTTACAGTCAATGAACCTTTTACAGTTCAAAATTTCGACTTTCTACAGTCAACGAACTTTCTACAGTTCACTATCTTTCGACTTTTTACAGTCAACGAACTTCCTACAGTTCAAAATGTTCTGACTTTTTACAGTTAACCGAACTCTCTACAGTTCAAAATCTTCTGACTTTTTACAGTCAACAGAATTTTCTACAGTTCAATATCTCCTGACTTTTTACAGTCAATGAACTTTCTACAGTTCAAAATTTTTTGAATTTTTACCGTCAACGAACTTCCTACAGTTCAAAATCTCCTGACTTTTTACAGTCAATGAACTTTCTACAGTTCAAAATTTTCTAACTTTTTACAGTCAATGAACTTCCTGCAAATCAAAATCTCCTAACTTTTTACAGTTAAGGAACTTTCTACAGTTTGAATTTTTTGAATTTTTACAGTCAACGAACTTCCTACAGTTCAAAATCTCCTGACTTTTTACAGTCAAACGAACTTTCTACAGTTTGAAATTTTCTGACTTTTTACAGTCAACAAACTTTCTACAGTTTGAAATTTTCTAACTTTTTACAGTCAAAGAACTTCAAACTGTTCAAAATCTCCTGAATTTTTACAGTCAAACAAACTTTCTACAATTCAAAATCTTCTGACTTTTTACAGTCAACCGAACTTTCTACAATTCAAAATTTTTTAACTTTTTACAGTCACCGAACTTTCTACAATTCAAAATCTTCTAACTTTTTACAGTCAAACGAATTTTCTACAGTTTAAAATCTTCTAACTTTTTACAGTCAACCGAACTATCTACAGTTCAAAATCTTCTACAGTCATTAAACTTTCTACAATTCACATCTTGTCCCTACTTTATTCAATCAACGGACTTCCTACGATCCATGTTGTTAGTAGGCTTGCGTCAGCCTGCACACGAGATTCTCAACCAGGAGGATGGAGGCACACGGTCAACGTTCTCTCCCCAACGATTCCAACGGTATCAATCAGCCGAAGGTCAACCTTTGAGGGTCAATCATTGCCAAGCAGAAAATTCAAAAGGGGCATCAAGAGACCAATCCCCGGCAACGCCGCACTAAGATGAAAGCTTCCAACCATCATCCCTAGAAAATGCCAGACGTAATCGGGCAGGTATTATCTCTAAACCCCGCTGCTCTTTCAATCGTGGGACCATACTGATCTCATATCAGCAATGATCCCACGAGGGGCAGCCTGTGAGCACGGGATTTTACTCCCTACTCGAGAGTTCGATGATGAAGCTGTAATATTTTCCCTCGTTAGCTTTTTTACATTTTGCAGGGTCCTGAAATCATCTGGGAATCATCTGCGTTGTTTCTTTAGACTTCCTTTTTCTCAAAAAAGCCCAAGCCCAAAATAAAAAAACCAATCTGGCCGTGCAATATCCTTAACGACATCACATTGATAGCATAACCAGAATTGCACTTTGTGGACTTTTTCAGCCAAAAATTTAAATTTTTACCACTTGCTCGAATTTTATCATTGAAATACAGCTACCACACCCCATTAAAGACTTTGGATCCCTAACATTTGCATAGGGATGAGGAAATAAGTTGAAAAAAAAATGGAAAGAAGAAAATTCCAACTTTGACTACTTTTTGGATTGAAGGGAGCTCTCTGTTTAAGGGAGCTGAGTTCCAGCCATTAAAAGAAGGAATCTCGTGAAGAAAGTTGCCTTTGGATTTGTTTTGTTCTTAAGTACTTTGAGTGCATTTTAAGTGTTTTGATAACTAAAGAATCAACTTTTAATCTCTTTGAACTTTTAATTCTGTAACTGGAGTGTGTAAGTTCATGGATAGGGCATGAACTTGGGCTATCTCGGGTCATTTAGGCAAGTTCGAGGTTTAGTTCACTTGTTTCGGAAAGTGACATATATTGAGAATTTAAGCAATGCTTGAGGTTTAAACTTGAATGGAGAGTCTACAACATCTTTATCACTCACTTGAAGGTTACAATGCCTTCTGAAACATCTACATTGGCAAGGAATAGATCCCTTCCAAAGATTTTCTATAAATCACCAAATCTAACCAAAAAGAAACAAGGAGAGTTTCCCGGAGGACTTCATGGACCTTAAAGAATGTGGATTCATCACTACAGGGTAAGCCTCTGAGTTCCTAGAGTTTGTGCTTACGTTTATATGCTTTTCTTTTTGAAGTTTCATCTTCTTTTTTGTTATTTTTCTTTTTTGCACACCAATCTATTTTCCAGAAAATGCAGTGTGATTTCAAATATTTTTTAGTATTTTGTTTACATAGAAATATTCTACACATTTTGAGCTTTCAGGAATGATAAAGATCATCCAAATCGGTTAATTATAGCAAAATTTATGCTCGTTTGAAGTTTCGGATTTTCGTTCTACTATTTCTGTGTGTTTTCTACAGGTTTAGAGCCTCGATGTCGTTAATGACATTAGGTAATGTTGTTAATGACATCACAATATCATTAATGAAATTACCTAATGTTGTTAACGACATTGCCCTTGGCAGAATGCAGTTTCGCTTTATTTTGCTCCTTTTCGAATCGTTTGAGCCCGGAACGACCAGCTGAGACCCTTCTGAGTTTGGAAATGCATCATTGGGGGTAAAAAAATCTCTAAATTGTAATTATTTAGGAGTTATATGTGATTTATAAATGTATTAACATGTTGATTAAGGTTTGGAGTAGCAACGAAAGCGCTTCGGGCCATTCATATTGATATCGCCCTTCACAGGAAAGTCGGTAACGATATGGATGACATCGTTACCCTTTTTAACCTAAACGATCGCTATGTTATGCATTTTCGGTTTAGATTTATGTTTCTAAATGTTGTGTTAGGTCACCTACACGAAGGGAACTCAAGTTCCCGGATAACAGACCTCACATTTTGCCATGCGACCACTTTTATTAATAAAAAAATCATTAACATATTTGTAAATAAAATGAATCATTTTATTTCTAAATAATAACTTTTAATCGTCGATGTTTTAATTAGGCCACACGAGCCTCGTTAAAATGAAATTAAATATATGTGCCATATCTCGTGCTAGCCTTTGTGGATGCAGGTTAGATGTATGCCTAGGAATTTATTTTTCCTTCGGGTATTACAAATATTTTATGGGAAATGTGATTAATAGATTAGGCGGGAGGTTGCATCCCCCGAGGTTTTGTAATTTGTAATCTTTGCTTTTCTGCATTTACTTTCCACATTTATTTACTACTTTGTGGATGGATTTGCTGCTTTTTCTATACGTGAATCATGCACATAAACTCTAAAAATAACCTAAGTGCGAATATGCACATTTAAGAAAATACATTTTTCTGTAGATGTAATATAATGTGATCACTTAAGAAATAAGCAACTTATCCCGAACCCAAATCTCTGTGTCTTAGTGGGCCGTCCCCCGGATGTTAAGCCTTACAGGACTCTAATTCCTGGAAAGAGCTAATCCAGGTGGCGACTCCACACTACGAGACGGCGGAGTCGGGTTTGAACCAATCTAAAAACATTTTCGCTCTCTCTTCCAGCCTTTTTCCGAGTCCCCGACCCGGTGCACCTTTTTAAAACACCCCGGTGGACCGCGCCTATCATTTCACATGCTCTCGGCTCACTGCATCGTGTCATCTACTTACAGGTTGCATACTTTTAATGTGATTGGATGCAAAGTTTCATCTTCATCATCAATGAATAGGCACCTTTTAATGCCTTATCTATCCCCAAGAGGTGTCTTTTCATTTGACAATTGGTGGCGGTTGATGGCGGTTGATGGTTTCTATCCGGTGGTTGGAAGTTGAGAATAGTTATCCAAAGCTGTCACAAGTCGCGAGCGTGACTTACATGTTGCGATCGTGAACATTGGTTTGTAACTTTTTGCTTGTGAAGAATGACAAGTCGCGACCGTGAATGGGTGTCGCGATCGTGACATGTGTTTTTCTTCATGATTTCTCTTTGCAACTTTGTCGATCTTTAACAACTTCGATCCTAAGCCAATTTCTTATGTTCCACGCATCTTTTTGCACCTTTTTCACTCTTTTTACATAGAATTCCATTTTTTATCATCTTACTCCCAAGATTCATCTAGTTTCTGCACTTGCATAAAAAACAACTACATATCACGTGAAATCTTTTATATGAAGTATAAAATGACTCTAAACCATATCGTTTTATGATTGAAAATATCATGATAATAAGTGTAATTATACACTTATCAATTATAAACTATATGAAAGCTTTGCAAAGTAGTTACAAGAGCTTTGAGTGAATGTTTTTAACAAGATAAACAAAATGAGAGGGGAAGTGGTATTTGTATATAGCCATTTCACCTCCTTAATCAATGATCTAGATCATTTTTCTAGAACTTTACATGATCTTATGGCTAGAATTACATCTTCTAGAATTTACATACATTAAAATATGCAAATGTCTAGCCTCAGTCAGTTATGCACTTTCTAGACACATTCTCAAGAAGTTAAAAAACTTTAAAGAAGATTCCAGACCTTTGGAAATACTTTTCGGAAGCTACTACAACACTAGGAACCTTTGGCTAACTTTTAGCAACTCTTATAAGCCTTTTATGCCTTTTGGCATGGCTACTTCACATAGCCTGCCTTCTTCTTGCGAGATTTTCCTTGGCCAACTCACGAGGACTGACAACAAGCTCTCCCACATAGGTTAGTCAATTTCTTTCCAATTAGCCAAGTGAGCCTTGAAATTAGAAGTAAGTTGATCCCAATTGGAGACTTGAAAGCCCTTTGACACTAAGAGGCATGCCTAGGTAAGGGATTGAGAAATATTCAATTCCACAACCCATTATGTTAGCACAAGAATGCAGTTGAGAGTCCAACACATGAATACCGAGGAGTGGACTTTTATAAAAGTAAATTTTAAGGCCCAAAATCAACTCGAAGCGGTGAAGTATACGAACAAAATAACTAACCACACTGGTATCCGTTGGAAGAAAACATAGGGTATCATCCGCACGATTACTGGTTTCGAACAATTGTTTAACACCTTTTACAGCCAAAACAAAAAGAATGGCGATAATGGGTCCCCTTGCTTCACTCTCTTGGCAAGTCAAATATGATTAGAGGGGGAACCATTAATTAAAATTGAAATGGAAAAGTTCTTCTCATAGTTGAGCAATCATGAAATTCACTTATTATCATAGTCCATTTTTTGAAAACCTACATAAATATAATCCCATGAAACGACGTAAAAACTTTATGAAAATCAAGCTTTTAAAATTAAAGAAGAATAGTAAATCCAAATTTTGGAATTCTAAAATTTTACAACAATCACGTTTTATAACATTTTATACCAGTGGTGGAGATCATCTTAATTTAAAATATACTTTATTTTAAATGAATATTATAAATATTTTCCTAATGCATTAGCTAAGGGGTTCATAAAAAAAATGTATTAGTTAACGGGTAAATTAGGGTTACATTGGAAGATTTGAATTTTGAGCATATGTTTAGAGAGGAAAGGGACAAATGCAAGAGTGTCCCACTTGTAGAACAGACCAATCTATCCTAAGTCTTACAAAATCCACTCATCTTATCTGGCTTGCCTTTTACATTTATTATTTTAAATTTTAAATAATTAAATTACAAATTACGCGTTTTCTATTTTTCTTTATTGTTTTTTTTCCTACATCAGAACTCATAATAATGATTCTGTAACACATTTGAAAAGGTCTTAAAGATCGTGCTGTGCAGACAATTTTCTTATTGGGACCCATTTCCCCCCTGTCATCTTTCTTTTTATATCATTGTTTCTGAGTTCATAGTACTTCTCTCTCTCTCTCTGTAAACCCTAAAATTAACTTACATTTTTAATTATTAAATAATCTACTCTTATAAATTCTTAAAAAAACCTGAAATTATATTATTACAGGTGATACTTAAATAAAATTAGCTCAAATTGGATTCTTCCATGGTTGAAGATGTCACGCTCTTTAATTAAGCAAACCCCTTGTGTTTTATTTTTCAAAAAAAAAAAAAAAAAAACGGTGGATTTCTTTTTAACCTTAAACTCTTTCATTTTAATTCAAATTCATTTAACTACCTTCTTATTAAATTAATATTGTTATTTCGTATATTATTTTAAATTCAGAACTAGTATACCGTTAATACTCATTAAATTATTAACAACAAACAGAAATAATAATAAAAACAACAACAAAATAAATAGAAATACTCATTTCCATTCCTTTTTTTATGGTTTTACCGTAGCAAACGCAATAGATTGGATCAATAATGACCTATCCTTTTATGTTTTTCTTAAAAAAATAAAATTAAGGTGGGTATGAAAGATGCTTTAAAAATTAAAATTATGCTTCCAAATGAAATTAAAATTGATCTAGAAAAGGCATAACCTCATATTGTCTGTCCAATGTACTTGTTTTGATTTGAATTATTAAAAGTTTGAAAAGTTAAAGAAATTTTTAACAAATTAAAAGTAACTAAACTATACTTTTGATTGAGTTGTAACTTTGCTGATATTACAGCTCAATTTCATATTTGGCTTTGGTGTAAAATAATTCAATAATAATTTCTGACAACGTAACAAATGTTGTTTAAATTTTAAATATTATTATATATCCTAAAGCATGAAAAAAAATTACTACTATTTTTTATAGTTTTGTATTAAACTAAGCATGATCTCATTAGCATTTAAATAATCAATTTTCGAAAGCATATTAGGTAAATTATACCAATGACATATGAATTTTCATAATTTTACGTTATGATTTATATCACATCATTTTTTAGTGGTAAATAATAGAAGTTAAAAACATCCGCAGAATTGTTACAATATAAATATTGAACAAAAAAATATAAAATGATAATTTGGGATTATAATGTGTTTATATTCTATCTAAAAAATGTAACCTAAAATTGATTTTTTTAAATAAAAAAGGTAATTTCTAATTTCCAAATTGAGAAAGATGAAAAAAAAGAGAAAAGAAAGAAATGTGGTTAGGAATGGACTTAATTGAAAAGGACAGTAGAAGTTGAAGTCACGTCCTCTAATTCTCTTTCCCAAATCTTTGTTCACTAGACATACGTGTCACTGTGTCTTGTTATCTCTTTCTTTTAATACTTGAAAATAAAATATATTAATGTATACATTAAGAATTTATATTAATTCAACTTTTATAGTTGTTTTTGCAAACTAACGGAAAATTCTAACAAACAAAACTATAAATGTTTTTGTAAGACCTGGAAAAGTAATGCATTAAATTAAACTAATATAATGTGGAAAAGCAAATCGCTACCTTTAATACATTTTCACCCATACGTCTTAGCTATGTAGATATATTAATGATATGGCGCGCTTGATACGCGCCTACTGATAAAATAAAGATTCATTAATAAGTTTTCTACATTTAAATTTTAAAATTTCTTTCACAAAATTTGAATGATATACCAAATGTTAGGAAAATTATACCCACTAAATTAATGAATTGCAAAGAAAAAATTACAATAATTTAAATTAGACGCTGTACAATCATTAAGAGAAAATATTGCTTAAAAACATAAAACTACAATAAAAACCGTGGGTTTTTCTGATTTTCTTTTTACATCATCCAGTAATTTTTTTAATTAATATGACATAATTTTCAACAGGTAGAGTAAAAAACACCTACTAATAATCTTAGAGCTAATAAATATCTAACAAAACTAGAAGAATACAATTTATTTAATATAATCAAATTAAGTTTTTCAAAAAAAAATATAATCAAATTAATAACAACAACAAAATAATAATAATAATAATAATAATAATAATAATAATAATAATAATAATAATAATATCAGTGCTTATTAATGCAATAAGCCAATAATGTTTCGAGCTTTCGTTTGCTATTTAGTGCACATATAAAAATGCTCAGAAGAAAACATTATGATTAATATGTCTCGAGGTAGCACATGCAATTTCCAAATCTCATTTAAATTACTATACTGTTCCTACATACAGTGTTTTAAAAGGCGCTAGTCGGGTGGTTAAAGCCTCCAGAAAACGTAGGCGAGTATTAATCGAGACCTAGGTGGGGACTGGATGGATTAGTTTTTTTAAAATATATAATATTTATTAATGAATTAAAATAATAAATTTAGCTAACACATAAAATTTTATATAATAATGTTAAAAATTCATAATTCTAGGCTTTGGTTACTATTTTTTAGGTTTTAGCGACATTTTCTAGGTT